>QAPF01000755.1:0-18833 GCA_004367935.1 Colletotrichum sidae | reverse complement strand
TACCATAGTTCCTCCGTGGTCCGGTGGGTCCCTGTCGTGTCCTTCCCTTCGTGCATACAAATGCCTTGTAGCCGCCAGGCGCCCTGCTACTCAGCTCTGGTCCTGTTGGGTCGTAACAAAAGAGTAATAAGATTATAATACAACTAGGCCGAGCTAGCCTTACTCCTAAATAAGACCTAGGTTTAACAAACTTAGATATATAATAAAAAGTAGTAAGTAAAGTAATTCTCTATTAAGGATTAAGTATTACTATTTAGTAAGAATATCAAATAGTAGAGATTAAACAATAAGCTTTTAGATAAATAGCTAAAACTATTCTATATATTAGATATTATTAAAAATTATAAATTAGTATATAGATTAGGTATACTATATTATTACTATATTTATAATATTTTCCCTATATTATTATTAGAGCTATTTTCATAATGAAAAAATAATAATACTAAACTACTACTAATTAGAAATATTAAAAAGGAACTTCTTTATAAAATTAACTATATACTTAGTTATTATAAACTAACAAGAAAATAATGGTATTTAATATAATAAAAAGATTATAATAATAAAAAAGATATTTAAAAACTAAGATATTATATAAAAAATGAGGAGCTAGTTATAAAGTATAAGAAAACTTAGTAGTAAGAAAAAGTAATATTTAAAAGCCTAGGGGCTAAAAAAGAGTAGTAATAGGGTTAAGCTTAAACTAAGAATATAATATATAAATAAAATAAAATAAATAAGACTAACCTAAAAATAGGAAGGAGTAATAGTATAATAAGTAGAATAATATTAATATAGGAGTAAAAAGAATAAGATTAAGTATTATTATTAATACTATTACTACCCATAAGGAGGAATAACTTAAAGTTTTAAAATATTATTAGTAATAGTATATCTAATATAGAAATAAGGAGAACTTACTAATATAAAAATTATAGTAAGCTACTTAAAAGTAGAAATAAAATACTTAGTATAAGCTTTAGAAAAAAGAGTTATATTAATAACTAGAATAGGTATAAAAGTAGTAAGTATAGGTATAGTAATAATTAGGGTAGGTGTAATAATAGTAAGGTTAGGGAGTATAGTAGCAACTAGGGCCGCAGTATTAACATAAATTATAAAGTATAGGGTATAACTAGTAATTCTAGCCATAAGGGTAAAAAAACAATAAGTTTAGAATAAGTATTAATAAAGTAACCTAATAAGTAATAAGTAGAAAATATATATAGTAGTACTATTATTACTAATAGGAGTATTTAATACAGCCTAGGCTAATTAGAATAATACCTAGTAGGTAGAGAGGGTAGACATATCAATCTATTAGTATATAAGTAGAATAGCAGTATAGGGGAAGTAGGGAATTTATAAGGTTTAGGTAAAAGTAATTATTATTAATATAAGAAATATAATAATTACTATAACCTATTTATTATATTAGTACAACTTATATAAACTAAATAAGTAATATTTAAATATATATTAGTCTAGTCTATATAGAACTTGGTATTAGTATTAGTAATAAAATAATAAATATAGTAAGAGTAGGGGATATTATAAATTACGCTGCATTTTACTTACTTCTTTACCTTTTTTAAAATAGGAGCCTTATAAGGTTTAACTTATTATAGTATTAGAATAATTAAGTATTTATTAAGTAGAATATAAATACTTATAAGAATAGAAATTATAATATATTTATAATTACTACAAAAAAAGAAGGGAAGCGAATTATTACTACTACTAGAAGTAGAAGTAATAACTAATATTTCTAAGAACAATTAGTAGTTAAATAGAAATAGTAGTATAATAGATATATTTAGGGGGGGTATAGGAAGTAATAGTAATATTTTACTAGAAGGACGAAGTTAGTAATAAGTAGAAAGAATACTAAAAGGATAAAATATATATAAAAATAAATAATAAAATAAAATAGAAGTTTTATTTCTTTTTAAAAGCTAGAGATATATTAATATTAAAGACTTTTTTATATAAAAAGTAAAAAAATATATATATAAAATTATTATTATTATTAAAAAGAAGGGAAATAAAGAAGGCCTTATAAAAAATAATAAAAAAAAGCTTTTACTTATAGTTAGCCTTTAGTTAATTAGAAGTTATAATACTTAAGTAATATAAAGATATTTAGAAGTTATATAATATAGTTTATTTAAATAATAAGGAAAAAGTATTAGGAAAGATACTAATTACTAAATACAGAAAAATAACAATATAATAATAAATTAACAAGAAAAGAATAATACCTTATAATATTTAATTTTTAAATTTAAAACTAAACTACTTAGGAAAAAAATACTATATTAAAGTATAAATAACCTATATAGCCTATCTATTTAGAAAATAGGGTTTTACTATAAAAATAAAGTAAATATATAACTTTAGGAGGATAGAATAGAGGTATAGTATAGGAAAAGAAGGGGTAGGTTTTAGCTTTAGCACTAATAGAGACCTACCTTCGCACTTATAGCGTATTCACCTCTCACTCTACGCGCACACGTAGCTAGGACTGACATAATCTCCCCCTCGTCCATACGAGTTGGGGAGATGTGTCGCGCAACAGCGTGAAGAAGACCTGGCGTCTCGACCTGCACGACTGGAAGACCGGACCCGCAGCCCGGGAAGCGTTCTGGATGAGACGTTGGACGTGATGGATGAGGTTTATCAGAACCCGTGGGCAGAGTACTAAGCGCATCGCCGCATACGTGTATGGACTCAGGTCACCATGTGCTTTGAAAGTATTGAGCTCTCGGTACTGATCACCTTTTCTATTTCTCTGTAAGTATTCTGTCATTCAAATTATCAAATTACAAATACACTTTCTCTATTTTGTAACTCACAATCACATCGTAGGGTTATTTTCGGCAGAGCTACTGCATAATCTGATCGTGCCTCATTTGGGTTTCTATTTGCTATCATAGTATGAAGAGTAAAGCTTGTTAAGTCAGAGATAACGATAGATTATATACGAATGCAGAGGATCTCGGGTTCATACGTGAGATAGTTTCCCTGACGATTCCATAAGTCGGCTCAGACATCAAATAATAACTGCTTATTGACGACATGTCCCCAAGCAGAAGCGAAACCGCCAAGTGAAGCCGCGGCTTCCACGGCTTTAGCACCACTATCGCCGCTGACGAGTCGATATTGAGGTCATTTGACAGGGGCAGATACGACGTTGAGCATCGTGATCTCCCAAATACGAGAAACCCCCGCCCTTTTAGGGTGGTCCACTTTGGCGGCTATCTCGGGTCCGCGTCCGTTCGGCAAAGAGATTAAAAGCTGACGATCTTGGCCTCCCAGGGGTAGCCCGAAAGTCCTCAAAACTATAGTAGTTTAAGTGAAGCGCACTTCTGACATGCTCCTTGTGTCGTCTGTCCGAGTTGCCGCGACTCATCCAGCACTTGCCAACGATGCGCCTCGTCACTCGTTTCACAGCCACGGCGGCGTGCTGCCTGGCCCTCGTCGCCTCGCAGGCGGTGCCAAAGTCCTATTTCGTCCAACTCTCAAAGGAGGCGGCGGCGGCCGATGGGTCGAACGTCAGTCCCGAGACGCTCGTCGACCGCGCGGCGGATCTGTCGATTCCAGTGCGTGTACGGTTCCAGTACACCGACAAGAGCATTTTCTACGGCGCGTCTGTTTCGCTCGACGACGACGGCGATGCGGAGAAACTGCGCGCCCTGCCCGGCGTCGAAAGCGTGGTTCCTGTGCAGAGAGTCGAGCACCCGCTCCGTCCATCGCAGCCTTCGCGAGCAGCAGACACGATAGGAACGGAACCTCCGACGACCAACTCGGACACTAAGAAGCTGCGGTCCAGAGCGCTGGGTCCTCGCGCAGCAGAGATTGACTGGAACACGCCGCACATCATGACCGGCGTCGACCGCGTCCACGCCAAGGGAGTTCGCGGCGAGGGCGTCCGAGTCGCCGTCATCGACACGGGCATCGACTACAAGCACCCCGCCTTGGGCGGCTGCTTCGGCAAGGGCTGCAAGGTCGGGTTCGGCTACGACCTCGTCGGCGACGGGTACGGAGGCGTGACCGGTTACGACACGGTTCCCAGCCCGGACCCGCGACCCGGCTGCTACGACGGGTTCCACGGAACTCACGTTGCCGGCGTCATCGGCATGGACGTGCCGTCGAACTCGTCCGCGTTCGCGGGCCTGGTCGGGGTCGCTCCGGGGGCGACCCTGGGCATGTACCGCGTGTTCGGCTGTTCCGGGTACACCTCGGACGATGCCATCGTCGCCGCCATGCAGAGGGCGGTCGAGGACGGCGCGGACGTCGTCAGCATCTCGATTGGGGGGTTCGGCACCTGGTCCGGCTATCCGAACACGCCCGTCCCGGCGGCGGCCGCTGCTCTGAAGGCAAAGGGCATCGCCGTCATCGCCGCGGGTGGCAACTCGGGCACTCTGGGGATGTTCTCCGTCAACTTGCCCGGCGGGGCGGACGGTGCTCTCGGCGTGGCTTCGGTCGAGAACTCAAAGTTCCCTACGTATCCCGTCCGTGACTCGAACGGTGCCGAGCTTCGCTACGGAGCGTTGTACCCGTTCCCGGAAGGAGAGTATCCCGTCGTGTGGGCTGGGAGTAACACCAGCAAGTACAACTACGGCTGCTCTGCTTCCGACTATCCCGCGGCCGGCAGTCTCGCAGGCCCGATATCGGAGTACGTCGTGGCCGTCAGGAGAGGACCTTCGTGCTCGCCGACGCAGGTCCGAGACCGCGCTGCCGCCGCCAACTTCACCCGCGTCATCACGTACCCCGATCCGACGATCGAGGATGTCTTCATCAAGGGGCATGCCGTGCCGACACCATCTCTCGCTGCCGATGGCTCAGTGTTTCCCCAGGGAAGCATTCTCGACGATGCCTTCTCCGAGGCGGCCGGCAGTCCTGCGTCTTACAAGCTGCTCGTCGAGTCTCAGACACCCCTGTTGGTGGACCAACCTGGCGGCGGTTCTCCGGACAACTTTAGCAGCATCGGTGAGATTGCCTTGGACATCCATTGATATAATCCCAGCTACTGACAGTCTCTCGTAGGACCCAACGCAGACTTTGCTTTCAAGCCGCAGATTGCCGCGCCAGGTGGAATGATCCTGGCAACCTTTCCACTCATGGAGAAGAGCGGCGGTTTCGGCATCATGAGCGGCACATCGATGGCCACACCGTATATCGCCGGCGTCTACGCCCTCATCAAGTCACAGCATCCGTCACTATCGGTCGACGAGATCTTCCAGCGCATGCAAACCACAGCAACGCAGGTCAAGATGGCAGACTACGATGTCGTTGCACCCGCGATACAGCAGGGGGCTGGTCTAGTCCAGGTCTACGACGCCATATTCTCCAAGTCCGTCGTCCAGCCGGGAGAGTTCAAGCTGGTCGACGTCCGAGAGGCCGCGTTCTCCATCGACAACCCCTCCGACGTCGAAGTCACTTACAACCTCGCCCACCACCCGGCCAGCGGCGCCGCACCCTTCTCGACAACCGGCGTCCGCACGCCCGAGGTCGAGTACATCCCGCAACCGTTCGAAGCTCAGGTGAGCTTCCCCGACGGCGACGAGGTCACGATCCCCGCCGGCGCCTCCCGCAACGTCTCCTTCACCGTCGCCGTCCCAGCCGCCCTCGACGCCAACACGGTGCCCGTCTTCTCCGGCTTCATCGGCATCACCTCCTCCCGCAACGAAACCTTCAGCGTACCCTTCGCGGGGCCCGCGTACAACTACAGCAGCAGCCCCGTCGTCGGCCTCGCGCCGCTGACGCCCGAACAGCGCGCAAACGCCTCCTCCCCGACCCGCGATCCCCTCTCCGCCCCGCACGTGTTCGGCAACGGCGACAAGCGCGACATTGGCGACTACCGCGCCTTCAGCTTCCGGTACCCGGACTACCCCGTCGCGCTCTTCACCCCGCTGCAGCCGCTGCGCAGGTTCCGCTTCGACGTGGTCCGCGCGAGCACAAACTTCACGCCGACGTGGTACGGCTTCGACCCGGCCGCCGAGCTCGCCGCCAACCTGACGGAGACGGCCATGCCGGACAGCGGGACCGTGGCGGGCGTGCCGATTCTGGGGTCCGTCGAGGTCCTGCAGGGGTGGCTGCCGCGGACGGACTACGAGGCGAGCTGGTCGTACAGCATCCTCGACGTGACGGCGACGCGGGGCCTGGGGCTGAGCAAGGGCTCGTACCGGATCCTGCTGCGGTGGTTGAGGTTCTACGCGGACGAGGAGGATCCGGCGGCGTGGGAGAGCTGGATGAGCGGCGTCGTCGATGTTTTGGAGGATGTGTTTGAGCCGACTCCGCCTTCGTGAGGTCCCGAGCCCGTTAGGCTAGAGAGTTTTGTAATTGTAATGGTTGTAAAGTTGAGCATTGAGGAATGGCGACACATGCCCTGAGTAAATGTACGAGCAGGCAAGTCTGGCGATAGTCCTGACAAGGTCAGTTCAAGTACGAAAAAGTTGGTCTTGATATTTTTGAGTCGCCGCAGGTACCTCAGCTCACTATGTATCCAGCAACCTGCTTTGAGTGAGTTTTTGGGGATGTCGCTGGTTGAGGGTAGAGACTACGTTGCGTTCAGAGAGACAGTCTGGTTGTATTTGCCAGTGCTGTTGTTGTACTGGTATAGGAGACCATTAGTATTACGTCGACCATGTTGAAGAGCTTCATACTTCATGTTGCTTCTAATAAAAACAGAGGTGTGTCGCGAGTTGGGATAGAACAACTTGAACGGCGAAAAGTTCGTAAGGGTTTCTTGACGAGTTGGCGGCATATTTGGCTTTGCACTGACAAAAGAGTAGGGCTGCCTGCAGTTGTTCAGATGATGATTTGTTTACGCTTGACACGGCGTTTTGTAAATGACCAATCTATCCCTTGTTTCATTTGTCACATATTTCAAAGGTTATATACATGTGGGATGAGGAGTTTCAGCAATTTTGTGTATTGGTTGGTATTTATTCAGACATAGTTACATCTAGGGGGGTGTATTATAATAGCTTTATACCTATGGGCTGCTATCCTGGGTTATATAGCCTACTTGTATAAGATGTTCCTTATGTAAGATACACCTATAAACCCCTATGTTAGACAATACCACTCTGCAGATAGCTTTCAATATAAGCAAGCCTTTACCTATCTCCATAGGCCTAACGGTACGGTTCTCCACAGATGATAATCATCATCCTTTTTCCCAGCGGCAGGGATGGAGAGGTTTGCCTGTTTCTCCGCAGCTGGAATCCACTGTCTCCTCGTCCTGCCCCGAGACCACGGCTTTGAAACAAGCCAGCGACGGACGGACGATTTCCGTGATGGAAGACCAAGATTGGAAGTTTTCATACTTACTAACGATAAAGACCGTGGATACTGGAGGCGATAGGTAGAGAATGGTCTCTCTGGCGAAACTACCAGAGCGTCTATAAGTAGGGTCGATACGTAATAAATAGAGTAGGTATATGACGAATAAAGTAAGTATGTAACAAATAGAGTGTGAGAATAGCTACAGCACCTGTTCTGCAATGTGGCCATCCTGGCTTATGTAAAGCCCAACCGGCCCATCTATACGCTTTGGAGCGTTCCATTCTAGCTTCAATAGATGACACCTTTCAGCAACCTACATTCAGACCGTGTACCGCATTATTTGTTCATCACTTAGAGTTAGTATGAAAAATAGATATACTAGCTACACTAAGCCTGGTATCAACCTAGATAAAACTTTAAATAATCTATAATGAGAGACAAAGATCTTTATATAATAGATTTCAGTCTATACTTTAATATTTTCTTTCACTTAACTACATGACTTTGCTCCGTGCTATACTATGCTTCATACTCTGGAGGCTACACTCTAGATAATAATTACTCTCATACATCTCCGAAGAGGCAGTGACATACCCAGGGGTGCCTGTATCTCGCTTCTAGACTGTAGCCCAGGTAATGCTCAAGCCCGTGTGCTTCAAGTCCCGGTCACAACTGAAGTATTGTTACTTATACCCGAGCATGACGTTCTCAGACCCTCTACAGTGACACTACGTTTACGGGGCGAGCCAAATGGGAAGTAGTCTCAGTAGCCAGCCTTCAGGGCGTAATAGTCAGGGTAGATACGGCGGAAATAGTGACAATTAAGACCTCCGTGTGTAGGTGTGAGCCCGGAAGTAGTCTCAGTAGCCAGCCGTCAGGGTAAACCCGGGCGAATTCACACCGGACGACTGACAAGAGTCCGGCACTGAGAATCCGTTTCACCCTTGCTTGCCTCCAGCCTCCAAGTCCTACGGAGGCGACTGAACAGGAGCAACTCGTTGGCCCCCACTGACAGGTGGCTTGCCTCTTGGAATCGCTGCCGGCAGTCACGGCACAGCGGAAACATTTTCACTGTCGTCATGACTGGGGCGTATAATGACTCGAGACTTTTTCACAGCGTCTGGGACTCACGAGCCGATTGACGCATTAGAAAAGTTGAATCGTGCGTCGTGCGCTATTGAGGGCTGCAATGTTCTCGGCCTCGAGGTTAACCCACCACCTGAACAGCTGCAGCGATCAAGTGTTCGATCAAGTGTTGGATTCCAGGGTACATGCTGTTACTCCATCCACGCCCCAATCACTCGTCAGAAGACGCCGACGGCCCCGGACCCTGCTGCTGCTGCTGCTGCTGCTGCTGCTGCTGCTGCTGCTGCGGCGGCTCGGCCGTGATGCCCGCGTCACGCTTAAAGTGCCGCAACCACTCCATGTTATCCGCCGAGGTCTGGTTCCACGGATCCCCGCTGGCAACACCCGTTCGGTCAGCACACCACGATTCACAACAGCAGCTTGCCCCCGCAAACAGAAACGAGGAAAACCAAGAAACTTACTCCTCGTACACGATGAAGCGGGCCTGGTGCTGCAGCTCCTCGTCGGTGGGCACGTGGCGGCTCGGGTTGTTGGGCGACATGGTGGCGGCGACCCAGCGGCGCAGCTCGAGGGTCAGCCAGCGGTGGAAGTTTGCGTCGTTGAAGAAGGCGTAGTTGCGGTTCAGCTTCGACCACATGGGCGGGTCCGCCGCGGGTCCGGCCGGGTGTGTGAGGAGGAGGAGGTTCGTCAGCGCGGGTTCGAGGAGGGCGTCCGGATGGGTGGCGAGGTCCATCGTCTGGTCGAGTGGTTCCGCGGGAAAGGCGGCGAGTTCTGTGGGCGACGGCGGTGGTGGGAGCGAGTCTGGGAATGTCGGGACAACTCCGTCGTCGATTGGTGGCAGGGAAAAGCCGTCGGCGGCGGTTGGTGAGAACCAGGGCTGGGTCCCGTCGAGGTCCAGCTGGTTGCGCACGCCTCCGGGTGTGTTGCCGTCGCAAGTCTGCAGCTCGTCGTTGATGGCCTCGTTCAAGAAGCTGAGGAACCCTTCGTCGGCCTGGCTGTCGAGCATCCCGCCGCCGTCGACCGCAGCACTCGGTGCTTGCGCCGTTGCCGGGGTAGAATCCGGTTGCGTCAGGTCCTGGTTCGCAGGCAGACGGCTTCGCCTGCGGAAACCATCCAACCAGGCCGACGACGCCCCGATCAGGTTCACCATCCAGTTGACGACAAAGTCGGCCGGCGACGCCCCGCAATCGGCGCCGAGACGGGCCACGATCTTGTATGCCTCGCTCTGCAGCTCCCGGTCTGTGATTTCCTCGCGCCCCGCAGACGCGAGGCGCCGGACCTCGACAAAGGCGCGCAGCTGCCGCTCGCAAACGTCGCCCTCGAACAGGCTGTTCTTGCCCTTGATCTGCAGGTTGGACATCATGCTCTCGGCCACGGAGCGGATGGGGCCGAACCGGGCGTCCTGGGTGACGTCGCTTTGCGAGGTGACGAGGTCCCGCACCCAGGATTCGTGCCGCGCGCCGCCGCCGACGTCGTCCCGCTCCTCGGAGGAGACCTCGGACGCGAAGATGATGCGGCAGGCCTCCAGCTGGATCTCCCTGTTGCTCGGCATGGTCCCCTCCCTGTCGTAAAAGAGCCTGAGGAAGTGGTTCAGTTCGAGGGTGAGCAGCTCGACGGCGTTCCGCGGCGACTCTGGCGGCGTCCCGCTGGCCTGGTATGGGAACGGCGTGAAACGCTCGTACTCTATCAAGTCTGAAGTTCCGGTTAGTTGACCCGGGCGCGATACCGAACAAAGGAACGACTCACACGGAGGCACCGAGTTCTCCACCATCTTGGAGACCATCTCGTCGAAGCCCCAGTCGCCTTTCCAGGCAGACATGTCCTGGCCCATCTTGAAGTGGTCGGCCAGATGGTCTGCTCTGAACGCCCAGCTGTCCAAGGAGGCACCTATACGAACCACGTTTAGCTGCAAAAACCACGGGGGGTCAGAGTGCCCAAAACGCACCGCAGAAGCCACACCGGGACCGAATGTCCGGAACGGCCACCCTCCACAGCCTCGCAGACGCATCCAGCAGGCCGGCGTTGTGGACCAGGCGGAGGTGCTGCTTCAGGTGGTCCTTGCGGTTGAAGGTCCTCTCCCGGCACGCCGAGGGGTTGTGGTTCCGCACGTGCGCCTCGCTCGGCCCGGCCTCGCCGCAGAAGACGCAGCGCGGCTGCCCCGTGTCCGGGTCGGCGGCCGTCGGCCCGTCGGGCGAGCACACCCACCGCTCGAGCGGCATGTGCAGCGACTTCTCGTGGCGCTGCCAGTCGTGCTTGGTCCGGAAGGTCTCGGTGCAAAAGGTGCACTGGTACTGGTTCCGCGGGTACGTCAGGGATGTGCGCTTGGGACGCCTCCGTTGGCGGCCGCGGCCGCTGCCGCGCGGCGGGGCCGGTCGGGGGAGCCCCGTCGACGTGTTGGACTTGTGCGAGAAGGCCGAGGCGAAGGAGCCGCCGCTGGTGGACGTGCCGACGCTGCTCGCGGACGAGCGGAGCGATCTTGCCGCGTCCTCGTCGGTGTAGGCCACGTTGCTGCCGTCTACCGCTTGTGATGTATCAGCTTTCTTTCCTTGTTTTTGTCCGATTCATGGCTACCTCCTACAAGGCATTCCCGACGCAAAGAGAGAGCCTTACCTGAAGAATCCGCATGGCTGGACGCCACAGCTCGCGCAATGGCGCTGACGGTGGCGGGCTCGTGCTCGGGAGGAGAGTCGACCCAGCGCTCGAGGGGATTCAGAGCCTGGTAGCGAGGACTGCTTCTCGGGGCGGGCGTCCCCGGTCTCGCGGGAACGTCGACGGGCTTCGAGCCGCTGCCAGAGTGGTAGGGGGAGACGGACCGGTTGCGGCTCTGCACCTTGCCTCGTCGCCGGGCGTTGATGAGCCAGTTGGTGATCTGGATCTTGCTGAGCCCGGTCTGGTGCTGGAGGATCTTCTTCTCGTCGTCGCTCGGGTAGGGGTGGTGGCTGTGCGACGAGAGCCATTGGCGCAATATGCGAGTCGAATCCCGGGAGAACCTCGTCCCGATCTTGGGCGGCGGAGGGGTCGAGGTGGACGAGGTTGTCACGGGCTCATAAACACCGCTCGACCTCTTGGACGCCTCTGGTGTGGGAGGCGCCTGCAAGTCCGCCAGGACCGGTGGCCTGCCGCCAATGAGGTTACCGACATCTCGTGCAGAAGCACCCGGCGAGGCTGAGGCTTCTGCGGTGAAGCTGCACTCGCACCCGAGGGATGCGCATGGCACGCAGCGGCCTTGGGACTCAGGTTCTCGGGCCGTCTGGCACTGGTAGCCCCAGGTGATGCAGCTGGAGCACGATGCAAGTGGCGTTGCCCATCCGCTTCCGAGCCCTTGGCCGACGTAGTCCATGGCGCCATCGAATTCGAACGGCGAGTTCTGGCCGCTAAAGGGCTCAAACGACGTGAACTGCAGCGCATGATGGTCGGTAACGTGGTCTAGCGAGAGGTTGAGCTTTGCGTCCGCAGCTCGTGAGTCATGCTCGGGTGCGGTGTTGGCAGAAGACATGTTGACGATGCCCTCATCGACTTGGCGTGGCGTTCCGGTGTTCATCCCGGCCCCGTTACCCCAACTCCGGCCCGGCTCCCGAACTCGAACCCCACTGGGACTGGGCGTCAAGGGGTCCAGACAGGTCCCCTGTCGACAGATTCTCGACAGCAACGGGCCTCGCGGTAGGGCGTGGTAAGCGTAGGGCGTCCTCGAGGCTGACTGCAAGTGCTCAGAGATGTTTTGTACAAGGGAAAAGACGAAGGGACGTCGTGACCCAAGACGACCAGCGTCCGCTCGGCTTGACTCGAACGGTGAGTAACCCGGAAACGACAGCATCTCCACCAGGACGCTCGACATGATTGGACAGAACAGCCCATGTGTCAAGTGCGCCTTAGACTAAACACGACGCGGCGATTAGCCCCATTGACTAATACATGACATTGTGTTGGGTCGGTGTCACGATGGAACGCCGGCCGACTCCGAAGCCGGCCAGGACCTGGCACGTCGCGCGGCCCAGGGTTCGAGACTGCAAAAGCCAAGCTTTCCACACGTCTGCGGCCTGGAATTGCGACGTGCTGCGGGTTTTGGGAGTATTTTGGAGGCTCCGAATCACATGCGAATGTGTGGCAGAGTTGAGCCACAACTCCAACGTACATTGTCAACACTTCAAGCCACAGCCACGATAGTCAACTCCTCAGCCTCAATCGACTGTCGTCCATGGACGTACGCAGCCATGGACCTAGATTAGCAGACAGACAGTTGTGTCGAGTTTACAATACAACAATCACGTTCATGCAGACTTGTAGCACGACAACGAGCTCTGAAAGGCCATCAGCAGGTTCTCCACGGACTATGCATCGTTCACGCCCAACATGTCGTCGAGTCTCCATTTAATCATGTTCGCTCTTTTACATCGGGCGTGCTCGACAGGAGTGCACATTACATAACAAAGACACAGAGTTAGCGTTGCATATTGCGACAAAACACACAAATAAAAACAGATTCGGTGCTCAGTATTCAGCTCATCCTCTCGGGTCTCGAGACATTGTGAGTTCCTTGCCGTGTCGTCCATCGTCCTAGAGCGTATCGTCAAGCCACCCACTCCGTGCTGTGCAACATGGGCGCGACCGAGTCCGTCAACCAACCCCCGGCACCCGGAACCACCGCGGCCGGCGTCCAGCCCGTGTCTGAAGATGCCCAGCTCGAAATCACCACCAAGCCACCGGTCGAGGAATCAGATGCTCCACGATGGCTCTGCGTCCTGGGCGCCTCGCTGTTCCTCATGTCATCCTTTGGTAAGCCAGCTTACCTCTCCTTTCCTCTCCCAGCACCCCAGCGCTGAACGTGTGTTTTTCGCAAGGCTTCTCCCAGTCCATCGGGACCGTCCAGTCCCACCTCCAGCTGAACCAGCTGCAAACCTACTCCGCCGAGGACCTCGGCTGGATCACCGGCCTCGACACCGCCCTCGCGCTCCTCCTCGGGCTGCAAATCGGCCCCCTGGTCGACCGCCATGGGCCGCTGCCCCTCGCGCCCGCCGCCGCGTGCCTCACCGTCTCAAAGTTCTTCCTGCTGGCCGAGTGCACCGAGTACTGGCACTTCTTGCTCTGCCTCGGCGTCCAGGGCGGTCTGGGTTCCGCCGCGTCGTCGTCGCTGGCCGTCGCCTCCGTCGGCAAGCTCTTCTCCCGCCGCCGCGGGCTCGCCACGGGCGCCGCCCTGGCCGGCTCCTCGCTCGGCGGCGTGGCGTTCCCCCTCGTCCTGCGCCGGGCGCTGCCCCAACTCGGCTGGGCGTGGAGCATGAGGCTGCTCGGGTTCGGCGTCCTCGGCCTCATGGCGCTGGGCACCGCGTGCCTCGTCCCGTTTGCCAAACTGACCGGCGCGCCGCCCCTCGCTTCTTCTGGTGATGGTGCCGAGAAGTCGCCGTCGCCGTCGGCGGCGCTCAATTTCGAAGCGTTCCGCTCCGTGCCCTTCGCCTTCATCACCGCCGGCCTCTTCCTGTTCGAAATCTCCATCATCGGCGTCGGCGTTCTCCTGCCCACCTTTGCCGTCCGGGCCGGGTTCCCCTCCAGCTCGGGCTTCGCCCTCGTCGCCGTGCTCAACGGTTCTTCGTGCCTGGGACGTCTGCTCCCGGGGTTCGCCGGCGACCACGTCGGGCACTTTGACGTCATCCTGTTCACGGTGACGTTGACGTCCGTCTTCACGGCCGTCCTCTTCGTCCCGTTTGGGACAAAGTCCGTCGGGGTGCTGTACGCCTTTGCCGGCCTCTGGGGCTTTGGCTCGGGGTCCTTTCTCTCCATCACGCCGGGTGAGCTTGACGCGAACCCGACACGGCCATGTCGCAACTGCTGACCCGGTTTAGTTTGTGTAGGAAAGACGTGCGACCCGAAAGACTATGGACGATATTACGGTACGTACATTGAGATCCTCTGCGAACGGAGGCATGTGGTTTGAGGTGTTCGAGAGCTGACGTTTGTGCCTCACGCCAGGAACCTGCACGTTCGTCGTTGCTTTCGGGGCGTTGGCTTCTGTCCCTGCGGGCGGAGCCCTCTTGGAAAAGACTGGCTCGACGGGCGCCGCGAGTCTCTACCTGGCTGGGGTTATTCTCGGCGGCGTCTGTTTCTACGTCGCTCGTTCCCTGTTGGTGAGGAAGTGGATGTTGTTCAGATCAAACATATGAAGAGGTCGAATAGTTTCCCCTAGCTCGTGACAACTACATCCGTCTAAGCATCATGACTGTCGTTTCTCATCGTGCGGCTAATCGTACACGTTCCCCTGCAAACGCAGTTTCTCCATCCTCCCCCCTACCTGTAATGCAAAGCCTCGGGATCGGCGGCACGCGGCGCCGGCGTGATCTCGAGACTGTGACCCGTCGTATTCTCAAACATCATGCCGACGCCTCCTCTGAACTCCGCATCCGAGTGCCCGGCCTGCGACGCCGTCGAGCCGGCCGTGTCCGCCGCGGGCGTCTCCTCCGTCCCGGCCAGCCGCTCCTGGCTGTCGTTCCCGACGACCGTCGCCTCCGCCTTGGTGCCGCCGCCCTTGGTCACGTTGGTGGCGTTGGTGACGTGCGTGAACCCCAGCCGCGTCAGGCTCCAGGGGTCCTTTGGCTTCCTGTCCTTGTTCGAGGCCCTGTTCTCGAGCTCGTGGCCCTCGGAGCCCTGGCTGGACTTTGGCGTGAACCTGCTGCGCGGCTGCTCCCAGAAGCGCTTCCTGAACATGGGCACGATCATGGGCGCCTGCCCGACGAATATGGCGACGAAGTCTTCCCTGATGGACCACATGGCCCCCGGTCCGAACTGGCCGGTCGGCTTGTTGTCGGACCTGGGTGTCAGCGTTTGGGGCGGGCAGTAGGCCGGGGTTGCGGGCTTGTGGTGTCATATACTCACACGGAAGATCAAAATGACGCGGATGATTGAAGCGGATATGACGAAAACGCCGAGACTGAAGAGGAAATAGACTCCCAGACGACGCCAGATAGAGGCCCGGACGAGACTGATGACCTTTGGAAGCGTGTCAAACAGGAACTTGTATGGTGGAATGGAGGCTTACGGGTATGGGAATGGCAATAATACAGAGATCGGTGGTGACGTTCATAGCAAGAATGCTGTAAAAATACACCTTGTTCTGTGGCACACAGTTCTCTGGGACCACCATCAGCGAGAGTCTTCTCAGCATGCCTTGCCGACGAACCTCCCGGGTCTGGCCGGATCTGCCACATCTTTGTGATGGGCCGACAGGTGAGGAGGATGATGAGGACCATGGCGAGCGCGGTCACGCCCACAAAGCACATGACGGGAACCAGGAACCTTTCGACCCACTGGCCTCCGACGAGGCGTCGATAGAAGAACAGCACTGTCAAAGGGCAGTGGTCAGTAACGCTGTTGCGTTTTCTGCAGCGGGAGTTGGCCGCGTACTGTTGAACTTCAAAGTCCACACAATCGTGGCGTAGCAGCACATGCCGACGACGAAGTTTTTGGACCCGTACTCCCAAATCGCGCTGGTACGTTGTTCAGGCCCGTCAGCTTTGCGACTCTTCCCCCTCCCTCCCCCGTAGTGAGGGATTCCAGCATCGAGAGTGAGACGTACAACTCCGACTCTGGCATCGTGGCCCTCTGCTCCGGCGTCAGGAGCGACGTGTGCCGGCCCTGGGCGACCAGGACAAACAGCGTCGCCATCGAGGAAACCGTCGTATACACGGCCTTTTCGTTTCACACAATGTCAGCCAAATCTTCTCTCACAGGACATCGACGTCCGACGTTCGCGTACCCAGGCGAAGAAGACGAGGTAGTCGTCCGGCCTGTAGCCCGCAAGCCCGACCATCCTCGTCCGGCAAAAGACTCGCATCGCAATCATGACGGTCGCTATCGCGTAGAGCGACCAGACCTCGGCGATGCTAGGGTTGATCTCCATGGCGCCTCCGCGTCGTCGTCGTCGTCGTCGTCGTCGTCGTCGCGAGCACAGCGCTCCGGTGTCTGGTCCAGACGCGGTCTCATCGAAGTCTTGTTCCCAACTTCGTTTTACTCTATTCCGCAGCTACTCCAACACACACTTTTAAAAAAGCACGCGTGTGTGTGTGTGGGTTTTGAGGAGCGGCAGGATGCTTCTTTGAAATGTGCGGAGCGCCCAGCAAGCCGTGAAACATTGCTCGAGGTGTACCGCGCGCCGGCAACATCCCCGTCGGCCACGAGCTCCGCGCGTATGCAGGGCTGAATTCTACAGGATTCAGAGTTGTCTTCGGGAGTTAAACGAGAGAGATGGGCGTGCGCGTGGAGCTTCTCCTGGAAGATGGGGGGGGGGTGGTTACGGATCAGTAGGTAGGGCTGCGAGTCGCGGCAGCCTTTGCAGCGCGTGTTTTTTTGTCGGATTAATCCGCGAGCTTGATGGCCCGGATGGCTTTGGATTGCGAAGATGCATCCGAGAACGGGAAGTGGTTCCCGTGAGGTCGGAGTCGCAGACGACAGACGCCCGGCGGCGCGTTGCCGAGCCATGTCGTTGTCGTGGTTGTCGTCGATCCAAAAGCAAATGACGTACGATGCTGATCACGGAACATGTCAGTCTTCTGGCTACACGTCCCACGTCTGTGGATGTCTCTCATCAGAGGCAGCCCGATTGTACTATACATCCATACAGTTACCGATTCATAGCCATCTCTCCTCTTCGCCAGCTGAGTAGCCGCAGTTGCGTGGAAAGCCAGACTCGTCCGTCTCTAAACCTCCTCGTCTCAGCAGTCACCACGCCATCCCTCGCACTTGCCTGCCGTGATGTCGCTCTTCGACAACCCAGCTCAGCTGCGAACTGTGTAGGCAGCTGCTTCGTCTCAACTGTGCTTCAATATTCGCCCGTCCGCTCGGGTCCATGGTGTGCGAGGAGGTTCACGGCGATCTCGAGGCGGCGTACTCCTTGCTTCGGCTTTACTCCGCCGAGTATACCACAGCCACGCGGTGCGTGCTGTGCACATCTCCATAGAGTAATAGCAAAACCGGGAACCGTCGAATGGAATCTTCCGATGATTCCATGTAGTCACCAGCAGAGTTCCGAGGGAGACGAGGATCCGGGGAACTATAAGCGCCTCGTCCAGGAATCTCACGCTTGCGGAGTGACTGCCGAGTCAGCGGGCTGCAGAGGCTGCGACGTTGGCAGCTCGAGACGGGGTTCATCCAAATCGAAAACACACACACATCGAGCGTTGCGGAGTATGGCGGGCTCTCACACTCGCAGAGAGCTCAGGCGTTTCACCACACATACACCTTGAGCCCGTCTGACATGTCGAGGGCGTTCCGCCTTCTAGCTTTGCATAGAAAGGCAACCTGTAGAGGACATAGATGACTAAGCCAATCCAACAAGGGCAAACCCCGATATATGCATAGATAGCAACTAGCTATATTAGCACTACTTATAGGGCAATATACTTAGAGAAATCATAACACATTTTATATAATTTTTAATAATACTTAGAGGTAGATATTTCTTCTATTAAAAAGGGATATTTAACCTTATATTTAAATAATTATATATATAGATAAAGAGGATAATTATAACTAATTTGAATTTCTAAAACTAATAAAATATAAACCTAAAAGTAGCTCTTATTAAAAATATAGAAGTTTTATTATATTAGAAAATATCTCTAGTTAATAAAATAAAATGTTAAAATTACTATCCTTATATTATTAATATAATATAATATAATAATAGTAATACTTTAATCTATTCTAATAGTTAATAGTTAATATATAAGAAGAATCTTAAGAAATATAGATAAAATATAACTAATAACCCTCTTAACTATTCTATTAATAGATTATACTAAATTCCTTATTATTAATATACCTATCTGAAGTTATAATATTTATAAATAGAAACCCTTTAGAAGTTTATATAATAGCTAATAGTACTAAAGAATTTATGAAATCTAAATAAATAATGAAATTTTCCTACTTACTAACTAGAGATAAATTAATAAAAAGCCTTAATAAGGAAATTATAAAAGCTTAAAATAATTCAAACTATTAAAATAACTTAGAAGCTTAGAAAATTAGCTAAAACCCCTATATATAAATCTTATTAAATAGTATAGAGTGAAAATTAGATATTATTAAATAAACTATATAGTATTATAATCTAATAGAACTAGGGCTAAGTATAAAGTACCTAGTAGCTATAAGGTATTTTATATATATAAAAAGAAGGATATAATAGGAACCCACTAAACTATAAAAGAACTATAATATAAATTATATAATAATAAGAGATAAGTAATTACTTTATAAAATAAGTAATTAATTAGTAGATCTCTAAAGTAATTAGTAAAACTAAGTAATTACTAACCTATAAATAGTAATTACTTCTTATTTTTAGATTAATAAAAAATAATATAATATTAATAAGAGTAAGAAGATCTATAGTATTATAAATTTATATATAAAATAAACTTAAGTCTATTTAAGATTAGATTTTTATAGTTTAGTGGGTTCCT
>QAPF01000754.1:0-18782 GCA_004367935.1 Colletotrichum sidae | reverse complement strand
TAGAATTATTTTTTTCTAAGTTATTAATAGTCAAATATCCTATAATCCTAGTAAAACTTTAACTTTATATATCAATTCAATAGATTTAATTTACTATAATATTAATATAGTAAACTATTATAAGTATTTTAAATAACTAGTTATACTATGATATAATAGAAGTTATAAATAAGAATTAGGAATATAAAGTAGTTTTTAATATAATAAGTATAATCTATTTAATATTATATATAAGAGATAAACTTCTTTTTTATATAGTTATATAGTATAATTTTAATAATAATACTATATATTCTTATAGCTATGAACCTTGTATTTATTATTAGGGTTTAAGCTATTATACCCCTATCGTGGGGATTTCATGGCCTTTTCGTAGAACCTTCCGGAAGGGCATTCTCCAGGAAATCCCCGGGATTTCCCGTGGAATACCCTAGGATCCCTCCGTTACAGTGGGCACCTATAGCATGTGACATATATAGCCACAAGCCCACCCCTCAACAGCTAGGCATAACAGCGGCAACAGCTTCATGGAACCATCTAGGGGAAATTATCCCGTCTAGTCTACGTCCGGACATGGCAACCAACTCGGCATCTGGATCTAAGCTTATGCAGACTCGGACTGCGCGTTCAGGTCCAAGTCTCTGTCAACCCGTCAGTCCCCCTATGTGAGTTCCATACAGTCATCTCAGAGGCAACGAGACAGCTTATGGGTTAGGAAATACGTGTATAAGATGGACGTATTAGCCAAACATTATCATACACTCCGAAATAGAAGCCCAAATCGCTCATATGTCCCAACGCTCGCTCGCTATGCAGTTCAAGTACACGTTCCAACTGACAATCGGCCCCGACGACGACCTCGGAATCACCCACACGTGCAGCACGCAAACGCGCAGGCGGACCAGTCGCAGTCGCAGAAGCCGCAGTACAGACAATACCCACAATCGCACGGCGTGACGGCCGGCGCGGCCCCGCTCCCGGAAACCACGGCCGCTCCGCCCGCGTCCATCGGGCGTTCGCTCTCGTACGCGAGGTAACCCGCCCCCGCGCCGACCATGGCGCCGGTCGCGATGCCGGTCGTGAGCTGCTGGTGCGCGTGGAAGGCCTTCATCGTCTCGTCGGGCCGGATTTCCCTCAGCCTGCCGTGTTCCGTCTCGACGTTGCGCGCAAACATGTGGTAGTCCAGCGCCGTGCCCTCCTTTTCCTTGAGGATCTTGCCGGCAAAGGTCCCGAGGAGAGCCTGGCAGTCGCCGAAGTCGAGTTTGAGGGCGTCAAAGGGGTGGCCGGCGGCGTGGTACTCGTCGTCGACTTGCGGCTTGGTCAAGTCCGTCCAGCCGATGAGGCAGATGTAGTAGTCCTGATCGCGAATCTTTCCCCTCGTCTTGGAGTTTTCCTGCTTCATGATCGACATCTCGTCCTTGAGGGACCCTGGGGACGACTTTGCTTCAAACGTCATCGGGTCCGGGAGCGAGCCGTCGTCTTTGGATGCGGGTGGCGACCCGAACGCCACAGAGTCGTCCGATCGCCGGACTTCATATCTGGTGTTGTGTGTAATGACAGCCCAGTGACGAAGGTTGCCGTTTCGGACGCTGCGCGAGAACCACACCTTTTCGCCTCTGGTGGTGTCTTTCTCCTGAGCTATGCGCTCTTCCGCCCCTGCTCTGACGTTTGTCTGGTGCGCCTCGTACTTTTCTCTTGCTTGCCTTGCGGGCCCTATAGCCATTGCGAGTGTAAGTGAAGATTGTTGTGCTGATGGCTGGCCGATGGAGAGGGGAGTTGGGTTTGTGTTGCTGTGCTCGAACCTGTGAAGCTTTGGGTCAAGAGACATACTTAAGGTCGCACCATCACGTCTCGACAACACGAGTTGCAACCAGACGGCTTCGGAATGCCAGTGACGAAAGGCTGCATCGGGAATTTGCCCAGTGTCTCTGCAGTGCCACGCTGCCACCCAAACGTGCTTCCCAGACGGTAAACAGCATCATTCAGCGTCTGTATTGGACCCAAGCCTCGAGAAAATGTGGAAAGATCTGCCCTTGTCGTGTTGGAGTCAAGCCTTTTGGTCCCCATGTCTCGGGCGAAAGGCCCCTGCTAGGCGGCAAGCTGAGCCTTGCATCACGCGGATCCTTCTTTGCGGATCTGCTCCGGATACGATGAGTGGCAAACCCCTGGCCTTTTTTATCCATTCATCCAGATTGCCAAGAAGGGTTTCGCTGCAGCGGCGTGCTGACATCACACACCGCCTCGATACCGATACTCATGGAACAAGCACACGTACTGCGCAACGGGTGCGGAAAGGCGCAGGCTGGTTGGGCGAAGTGACAAGTCGCAGATTAGCTCTTCATCTTCACATTGTAGTTGTATATACGTACAGTAGAGTCTTTTGCAACCGGAGGTGTAGGGTGTCTCGATGTCATCAGCAACATAAGCCTTTGCGGCACGCATCATGGGAGACGACGTTATTTCAAAAGGACATCAGGGGGCTGAGAAAGACTAATCAACTATAGAATGTCAAGCTTGGATGCGTGCTGCTGCGTTGGCAGGGCTGCTCAAAGGACAGAGAGTATATTTGCCAAAACCGCCAACCGCGTAATTGGCGAGCAATTGTCCTTCTGCTCCGTGAATGGACAACAGAAAGGCCGCAGTCTGTCTGACGAAACCCTCAAAGTCTCTAGTTCTGATCAACTGTCATACTTTTGTCTTGTACTTTTCACACGCTCTCTATCATCCCATGTATGACGAGTCAAGTCCAGGCATACGCTCGCTCTTACGTCGCCAAGGTTTCTGCAATCCGGATATGCTCTGGCTGGCGGAGTTGTGACGATCGAAGTCTTCATCGTATCGGGACGGTTCCCTCGGTCAGGGCATCAAGCTGGCCACCTTACCAGCAGCAGGTCTATGTGTTGGAGACCGGGACCAGTGTAGGGTGGAAACTCTGATATACCGCAACCGAGGCAGAGAATCACACCATTGCCAAACGCAATACAATCAGACGACTCATTATCCCATTAAAGCACCCACAGCTCAGAGTCCACACGAAACCGATGTCAGTCATGACTATTTCAACGAGAACCAATGATGAAGAGGATTATGTCGTGGGCATTCCCTACGAGCAAGCTGATGTGCTACAGATGAGCGTACTCGGTAGGATAGGAAGCTGTAATCAAGTCGAGTTACGGCTAATGGGGACCGTCACCCAACATCATGAGATTCCGAAACGCCGAGCACGCTGCCAGGTTCATGAACTTGACTCTTTCGGGAAGCTGTAGCCGGTCTACACTCGGACGTCACGACAGGCTCGACGTCAGGATCTAAGCTTATGCAGGCTCGCGCAGTCAGATGTAGGTTTCTGCCAAACTGTCGGTCCCCTACGTAGTTTCCATAATGTCGTCTCAAAGGCAACAAGCCAGCTTCCACCTCTTAAAGAAGACACGACACAGAGTCAAGGGATCGGAACCGTCGTTGGCATCATTGGCCCGCTCGGAACACGTCCCCCGCAGCGTCTGATGTTGCGGACGAACAAGGTTGGGCAGGGTGTTTCTGGAGTCGACAGGCCGCCGTTGTGCTCCGTTGGTGTCGTGCTTTGTGTCTTGGTCTACTCCATAGTAGGCGGTCCCATCGATGCCGTCTTTACTGAGACTGACGGATATTAAAGCTCTCGGGTTCTCTAACCTCCCCGCGAGAATCTGCCTCGTCGGTCCACCCACCGCGCCGGACCTGAATACCGTTTTCGTTAATAATCCGCGCACTCTCGAGCTGATGGTATCATGCCTCGGACGGGCATCCAAAAGGTCAAGACTGGCTGTTTGACCTGCAAGTACGTCATTCATTCACTTATCCACTCAGGAACTTGCCAGAGCAGAGGACCGCGAGGTAGGCCAGACCCGGCTCACCAAAGCCCAGAATCCGCAGGATCAAGTGCGACGAGGGACGGCCACGTTGCTCTCGGTGCGTCTCCACCGGTCGAAGGTGTGATGGCTACAACTCGGCACCGAAGCGCGACTCGTCATGGGCCCAGCTCCTCCGAACGCAGGCTCCGGGCGAGGGGCTCATGTTCGCAACGCCATGGAAGGACATGACGGCCATAGAGAACCGGACCATGGGGTACTACCATCGCGTGGCGGCGCCGACCCTGGCCGGGTCTCTGGACGGACACTTCTGGGTCTCGGTCGTGATCCAGGTCGCGCAAAAGGAGCCCGTCGCTCGCCACGCCGTGCTGGCCATCAGCGCGCTCCACGAGGCCTTCACCAACCGCTTCAACGACGGGGCCTCGATGGGGACCCAGGACCTGAGAGACAACTTCGCCGTGTGGCACTACAACGAGGCCGTACGACTGCTGCGCACAACGACCGACAGAGCCCTGGTCCTCTTTGTATGCGTCCTCTTCATCTGCATCGAGCTGCTCCGGAAGAACTGCAGGGACGCCATCGCCCACTGCAGGCACGGCATCAACATCCTCAACGAGGTGCGCAGCGAGTCCGAGTTCCTCCGGAACCACGTCAAGCCCGTCTTGAGCAGCCTCAGCCTCGTGCCCTACCTCTACGGGGCCGACCCGGACTCGTTCCCCCTCCTGCTCAGCGACGGGCCCGAGGCCGCGACGGGCGAGTCCCCCATGAAGACGCTGGCCGAGGCGTACGCGCGGCTGGTGCCGCTGCAGGTGCGCGTCGTCCGGTTCGCGCGGCTCGGCGTCGACGCGCGGCTGCACCCGAGCCGCGCGGGTCCCGAGCCGGACGCCGAGCGCTGCCGCGACGCCATCCGGGACGACATGGACGCGTGGATGGACGGCTTCCGGCGGCTGACGACGTACCTGTACGTGCCCACGGGCTCCCACGAGAGGAACCTGGCGAGGCTGCTGGAGGTGCGGTGGATCGCGTCGAGGGTCATGGTCGAGACGTGCCTCTCCGAGTCCGAGGGCGGCGGCGACGCCCTGCTCGACGGGCAGGCGGACAGGTTCCGGCGCGCGGTGGACCTGGCGGGCGCGGCGGCGGCGGAGCAGACGGAGGTGGCCAAGCGGCACCCCGGGTCGATGGAGAAGACGTGCGTGCTGGAGCTGGGCTTCTCGTCGGTGCTCGCGTACGTCGTGAGCAAGTGCCGCGTCCTGGAGCTGCGGGTCGCGGCGTGGCGGCTCATGACGGAGCTCGCGAGGCCGGCGGACAACATCTGGGCCGAGGACCTGACGCTCGCGCTGACGCAAAAGGTCATCGAGCTGGAGCACGGCGTCGAGCTGGACGGAGAGCCGGGGCAGCTCGAGGCGGCCGAGGACCACCACGGACGCGTGCCCGTGGAACACGCCAGGGTGGCGAACTGGAGCGTGTACACGACGACCAGGGAGAACATGAACCGCAGAAGGCTGCAAATCAACTTTCTCTTGCAGAAGCCGGAAAGCATCGACTTCGTCGTCCGAGATGGCTGGGTCTCGATGGGGTCGCAGCCGCCGTATCGGCCAGTCAGGGCAAGGGAGTATGTATCAACGGGAGGGAAAGGATTCAAGGGGCCATAGTACACGGGGAGCCTGGGGCACGTTTTGCAGGGGGCGGTGCCTATATACCTTGGTCTTAGAATAGCTATTGGGTCTCGACAAGGTCTTGAGCAAGTTGCATAAGAGATACTGGCACTTGTCGTGGGGTCGTGGAACTGCTGTCCGTGAGAGTTGGCACTTCAACTGTACGATGCCAACAGTAATTATTTCAACTACCGAGAAATCCTAGTTAAGCAAAGTCGGGTACGGTACCAGCCGTCGAAGCTCCTCGTGTACTCGCCATGGCCATGATCCCACGGTCCGGTGCCCAGAGTCGTCGAGTTCGTGGGATTCGAGGGAAACAAACCTACGTAGATACACAAGTGGCAGACGTTCGAGTAACGAGTAACATGGCCTCAGATGACGTATCCAGCGTTATTGAGCCAGTATCGCACAAGATGGTCTGCGTTGCGGACACGAAGCGCCGTCTCTCCCGCTTGACTGACAGGATTCGACACGACCAGGTATAATTAGAATATTCACCAGCGTTATATAATCACCTTTGTCGGAGCTTCTCATCCAACCGGATATAGATCCGGGCCCGTATTTTCCAGAATCGTCGTCTGGCCACTCAGAACCGAGTCTTAACCGGAGCGTGTCTCCGGAGGTTGTGACTGGACGCGGCGTCGACATGGCGGAGAGACAGGACAACCAAGACGGGACCAACAAATGAAGACGAACAGTCGTGAAGCTTCGCTGCTAGCTTCCATCGAGAGCCGCATCATGCTGGGCGTATCCATCTCCACGGTGTGTCCACACACACACATACACACCTGACCTGATCTTGTCCACACACTCTCTCCCACATGCTTTCACACGATCCCGCATGTGCCCAGCTTCAATCGTCGTCGCCATCGCCGCAACCCTGACTTCCAGCCGGCGGCGGTCATGAGACCCCTCCGCCAACTCCAGCCCCGTCCGCAGACGGCGGCAGAGGCCTCTCTCGCGGCGAGGAACCAAAAGGCCATCCGCGTGAGCGTCCCGAGGTCTCCGCGCCAGCGCAAGACGAGCAGCGCGTGCGACCCCTGTCGTAAACGAAAGACCAAGGTACGTGGCCGTTGCCCTCCTCCGCGTCCGTCCCATCGCCAGGCTTGTCGAGCCGAGCCAGCTTGCCCGGTCAGCTTGCCCGTCACCGGGTCGGACGGCCGTTGTCCCATGTGCTGACGCGATGCCCGTCCGCCTGCAGTGTGACGGACGGCTCCCGCGATGCCTCATGTGCGAGCACAAGGGCGAGAGCTGCGCGTACACGTACAGCATCACACACCAGGTCACCGTCACGGAAGAGCAGGTCGCCTCGCGGCACGCGCCCAACGAGATGATCGAGTCTCTGCGGACGCTGCCCGAGGAGCAGGCCTTGGAGCTGCTGCAGAAACTGCGCCACGGATCCGGGTCCGCCAGCCCGGCGGCAGCTCCGTCAGACCACCACCACTCGGAGCAGCAGTTGCTGACGACGATATTGCCGCCGTCGCGGAACAGTCTCGACTTCGAACTGGCCATCCGCCATCCGCTTGCCTACCCGACCCTGTCCCCCATACCATACACGGACACGTCTCTCGAGACGCTGCTTGGACCCATGGTGATGGCTCCGTTGCCGCCAAAGCCCGAAGAGTACGATTGCTTCTCGTAGACGTTTCATCCATCCATCTAGACTTTTTGTTTCCTCTCAGACGCACACGGAGAGACTGGCTGCGTCACGGGACTGGGCCGCCCGCCGGGGGGAGGGGGGGGGGTGTTTGGGCCATAAACAAACCCCAGTTTCGCCGACGACTGACCAATCCTCTTATCTAGTTCTCCTGGATGTGAGTCTTTGGCGGAGAGTCGCGGTCACCCCGAGCACGAAGACGTCGACATGCTCCAGGCCAAGCTCGAGGTCGGCGAGCCCGAGCTGCCACGGCCGCTCTTCGACCAACGCCTTCGGGACGTGGACGTGACGCTGTGGACTTGCGTCGGCATCCCCAGCCGCCTCGCCGTGCAGGCCCTCTCGCACTACTTCGAGGTCGACCACGCCGTGCTGCCCCTCTTCAGTGCGAGCTTGTTTATCGGTGATCTAGTCAAGGGGAAGCGCTACTTTTGCTCGACCTTGCTCGTCAACTCGCTGCTCTGCTTGGCCTGCGTACGTTGCCGTCGTCCTGCCTCCACCAACAAACAGGCAGACCACCTCTGCCATCCCGCGGCTGACTTGAGAGAACAGCTGGCCTACGCGCCCATCGACGCCGACGCCGCGAGGTGGACCGACGACCTGTTCGACCAGGCGCGGCAAGACTTTGCCGAGCAGTCGACGCCCAGCACGCTGACGACCATCGCGGCGCTCCAGCTCCTGAGCATCTGCGCCGCCGCCTTTGGCAGGGACGAGCTCAGCCTGCGGCTGATGCGCGAGGGGACGAGGCTGGGCCGGGCGATGGGCCTCTTCGACGCCAACAACGCGCAGGAGTCGGCCCAGTCGTGGCTGACGGGCTTCGAAGACTGGATGAGGGCCGCCTCGTACACGGCCTGGGGCGTCTTCAACTGGACCTCGTCAGTTCTCGCACCCGTACACACGCGCGGGGAAACTGTTTGCTAAGCGATTTCTCTTTTGGCTGACAGTTTACACTGCCTCTACTACCAGAAGCTCGACATCGAAACGCCGCCGCTGCTGCCGAGGCCGTGGGAGTTGAAGGCTGACGTCGCCGAGGGGGATAGCTGTCCGGCAACCGGAGCCAGACACCTCGCGCTGGTGTCGAGCGCGATGAGCGACATGTGGGTGATGGTGAACGAGGCACTGGGGAGATGCTACGGCACCCGCCGAGACGCCGTGCCGCAGGATGCCTCGCTCGAGTTTGCCGAGGATATCTACCGACGCCTGCTCGCGTGGGCGGCCAACCTCCCCCTCGAGCTGGCAAGAGCCGAAGAGAGCGCCCATAACGTGGTGATGCTGCAGTGAGTCTCTTGTTTGGGGAAAAGCAAGCGCGTCGTCTTGTCAAACGGCTGACGTTTCCGTAGCATCTACTTCCACACTGCCGTCATGGACCTGTTCCGACCGCTCCTCGCCCCTCCCCGTCACAGTCTTCGCCTGAGCCTGTTCTCGAGCCCCTACGCCACCCCCGAAGCCGTCTACGCCGCCTCGGCCGGCCAGCTGAGGCGGCTGCTCCTCGTCTACCGCCTGACCTTTACGACCGCCGCCTGCTCTGTCCTCTGGCAGAACATTGTCGTCCGCGTGGCCGGCGCGATGAAGACCAGAGTGGAACACGCCGCGCATCACGACCAGCCGCATGTGCCCATTACCGAGTGGTTGCTTCCTCCCGATCCGTGACTTGACGGGGTGGAACAACTCACAGGTATACTTTTCTTACTATATATATTTGAATACAACGCGTGGGGCATCAGTCGATTTTTGCAACACATGGCGGCGGAGTTGAGCACACAAAAGCACCTGTTGGTGGAGTTGCCTCAAATGCGGACTGGCCAGGTTGCTACATGTAACACAGAGCCTCGATGAGATACAAAGAAACTTGGCCCTGAATTTTCAGTCGATACAATAATTGGAGCCCGTGATAGGTTCTTGGTGAGCTTGTGCGACTACTCCTTGGGCAATTGGTCCATCAGCGAATCCGAACATGACACGGCGCTGGGAAGGGTACGTAACACACACCTTTGTGACGAACCGTACCGTAAGACCTACGGAGATGGGTAAAGGCTTGTTCGCGTTGAAAGCCATCTGCAGAGCGGTATCGTCTGATATATGGGTTGATAGGTGCATCTTACATAAGGAATGCCTTATGTGAGCGGGCCACGTGACCTGGGATAGCGGCCCACAGCCTGAAGCTATCACGACAACTTTGATATACCTTTGTAGGGATTAAACATGGCCCTTGGCTAACTTCATCGTCTTGAGTAGGACTTACAGAGGTACCGCCACGCTGTTGAAATAGCCTTCAGCCAGAGGTAACGACCTGCTAGAGCCGTGTGGGTTAATATTTTCAATAATCTCATGTATATCTTGGCTATTGTACTACAGGTAGTATATTCTCCATTTACTTTAACCGATTATTCTTTCGTTGAGCCAGGAAGCAGATTTATTCAACGTCTGTCAAAGTCAGTGAGGGTCGACGAGACGGCACAACGGGCATAATTAACGTATGATGTATACATGAACTGAAAACCATTCTTGGCAGTGTATTCTAGACGCCGACTGGATACTAACTTGTAAGTTTTTGAAAGCATCGACGCAGTTCGTGTCGTCTCCAGGTGGTTCTGGTCCAGTCGTAATGTCGACGATGGCAAGAAAGTCTGAATGCTTTGTGGTCATCACCGGCCATGACGCCACCTCGGATCGAGACGACAGTGGCCAACAGTCGGTCACTCCAATTATGGCAAGCTGGATCATCAAGACATGTACATCATCCACAGAGGTTGGGGCAATAAGATATCTCATCAACAGAACGTGCCACTGTTGACCATTACTTCAACTGTAAGCTTACAATCATTCCATCAGGTATCATTCCCCCCTTCGGCTTTCCGTATCGCCTACTCAGACGTCGGCTCCAGACTTCTTCATCTCATCGCCGCCGGTAAGCTCAAACACTACAAGTCAAGTCAGCACGTGTAACCTAAGCAGACCCACGACGGGCCCAACAGTCGAGACGACAACTCACAGTCGACGGGATGCGAGGCAAACTGGCGCGCCGGCACCCTCTTCTGGAAGAGGTAGTCCAGCTCGGCGAAGCTGCGGTTCTTGGTCTCGGGGAGGAAGAAGAAGATCCACACGGCCCAGATGGTGCACAGGCCAAAGTAGAACATGCCCGACTTTGCGCCCCAGTTCCAGGCGTCCGACTTGTTGCCCAGCATGCGCGGGTTCAGCTGCTGGATGATGATCTGGCCGACGACGTAGACGGCGCGGCCGAGGACGATGGTCTGGGCGCGCACGCGGCTCGACGACGTCTCGCCGACGATGACGTAGCACGTCGGGCCGAGCGACATCTTGAAGACGAAGTTGATGATGATCATGACGACGGCGACGGCGATGGACACGCTGCTCGCGGCGCTCGGGACGAAGCCGAGGACGCCGACGACGAGCATGGCGACGCCGATGGCGGTGGACCCGCAGAGGTAGAAGACGCGGCGGCCGACGCGGCCCATGAGCGAGATGGCGATGGCGGTGCCGACAATGTTTGTGGACTGGATGCCCATGTTGAAGTTGAAGGACTGCACGACGGGCATGCCGGCCGACTGCAGGAAGATGGCGGCGTAGGAGCAGATGGCCTGGCCGTTGAGGATCTGGATGACCCAGGCCATGCAGACGACGCCGGTGCGGCGGAGGTTGGTGCCGCGGAAGCAGTCGCGGTACGTGGCGCCCTCGGCCTCGATCTTCTCCATCTCGTCCGTGTGCCTCATGAGGGCCAGCGTCTCGGCCATGGTCTGCTCCGTGTAGTGGCCCTTGCGGGCGAGGCGGCGGAGCGACCTCTCGGCGTCGTCGACGCGGCCGCGGCGGATGAGGTACCACGGGCTCTCCGGGGCGAAGAAGCCGACGGCGAAGAGCGGCACGACCCAGACCCACTGGAGGGCGTACGGCACGCGCCACGAGGCGTCGCCCTCGATCTGGAGGGACGCGCGGAGGACTCCCGTGGCGAGGAACGAGCCCATGCCCCAGCACATGGAGACCCAGGCGGTGAGGTAGCCGCGCATGGCGGCCGGGCAGATCTCGGCGGCGTAGGCGGTGGTGAGGGTCTGGAAGATGCCCCAGGGGATGCCGCAGAGTATGTTGGCGGCGAAGAGCATCTGGACGTTGACGGCGAAGAAGAGGGTGAAGATGGTGGCGCCCATCAGGGCCATGGCGAACATGTAGACGCGCCGGGAGCCGAAGCGGGCCTGGAGGTAGCCGTTGAGCAGGAGGCCGAGGATGCTGCCCAGGTTGTTGCCGTTGCCGATGGCGGCCTGCCACGACGTCGGTATGTGCTGCTTGCCGTCGGCGTCGGGCCACCCGAACTTGGCCAGGTACGCCGGCTGCGCGAAGAAGTTGTTGATGAGGCCGACGTCCATGCCCTCCATGACGAGGGCCAGGCTGAGGAGCATGCTGTAGACGGCCGCCGGCCAGTAGCGCGAGGCCAGCTCCTTGCGGGGCAGAAGCGCCTCTTGGGAGCTGGCGGCCGCCGCGGCCTCGATGAGGGCGATGTTGGGGGTGTAGGCGCCGTACTCGTTGTGGTCGAACGAGGCCGACCGGGTCTCGGCCACGGCCTCGGGCTGGCTCTTTTCGTTGACGTCGGCCATGGTCACGGTCCTTGGGGTGTGTCAGTCAGCTCGACGGGGTGAGGGTGACGATGGTGCCGACTCTCTGAGGCGACGGAAAGGAGTGTGACGTGTCTGTCGGTGAAGAGAGAGAGTAAGGAGGAGGAGGAGACAACACGAGTATGAGACGGAGAAGAGGGATTATAACAAAGACGAATACCTCACATAGCAGGTCTCCATCTGGGGATGGACAGCTGGATGGACAGCTGGATGGACAGATGGATGGATGCTACCCCAAGATCCCAAAGGTCTGGTCGTCTCGTGTGCCAAGATGCCAAACCTCTGCCAAGTTGCTTCCACGAATCACCTGCCAACCTCGCCCTCGACCACTCGTGGAGGTTTACCCCGAGTCTCTCACGGGCGTATCACAACAAGAGGCTGGTAGGTGAGACGAACCGAATCACTCCCCGCATTCTCCAAGGCCTCCCCTTGTCCCCATGGGGTCAGACGAACGCTATCGTATCGTCTCTCTCTCCCCCACAGGATCCACGAATCCCTTCCGGTCAGCCCCCATGCCTCCCCATGCCTCCCCATGCCTCCCCATGCCTCTCTACCTCGAGTCTGCCTCCGCCGGCTTGGTCCAGGCCTCGGCCGTCGCGACAGAGAAAACCGAGACACGACGACGAGGACCAATGGAAACGGCGGCCAAGATGGACTATCGAGCTATCCAAGACCTCCCCCTCCCACACCGCGGCCTACTTGGCACGCTGGCCCAGCCAGGCCAAGAACATTGGCCCCGGCCTTGGACACTCAATCTAGAGCCACGACCCCTGGCATCTTAATATCTAGAAAACGCCACAATTTGCAAATGGCACGGCACCAAGAGGACGCGGACGGCCATTGGAGGCGGGCGTCCTTGGAGGAACGGGGGCGCCAACAGGTGAAAACCCACGATGGGCTCTGGAGTCTTGGCTTCGCAACAACAAGACCCGAGGTGTGCGCCGCTGCCGTGAGAGGAACAAACTCGAAGCGACAGGAGTACGAACGTAGTTCATCGTTAATGAGCCAAGGTTGAAAAAAATCAGCGTACACAAAAGACGAAGAAGAGGCGCTGAGGAACCGGTACATGGTCTGGAGGATCCATGTATGTCCGTCGCCTCGTGATCAGCAGACCCCTGTCTTCACCCCGTTTGCAGACTCACGTTCGCTTCGTAACGTAGTATATACGGATGCTACACATTTGATTAGGACCTTGGCTAGTCCTGTTCGGCGCGCGTCCTGCCTCGTGCTCCGTCGCCCCCGGACGTCGAACCGCTTTCGACACTGGCGATGCCTCGTTTGGAGTCGGCTTCGAGCCGATTTGCGCTCGAGACACCGACTCCGCTCCTCGACATTGCAGTATCGTTATGCATGAAGCAGCCGGGACCTCGTCTTATTGGGCCTTGCAGAGTAGCTGGTGATCCCCCGCAGTCCCCAGCTGGGTATCCTGCGAGATGGCCGACCAACCCCAGTACCCAGATTTTTTTGACAATTTTAAACCGGTGAGAATACGACATGAGATCTTTGCTTCGTAACCCTCAGCAGACGGTGATGCAACGCGGCGGCGGTGGACAGGCATGGAGCGCTTGGTTGGCGCCAACAAGACAGTATTCACGATACGAATACAGACGAACTGCATACAGAAGTAGACGACAGCGCACAAGAACGTGTCACGTACAGCAGAGCATCTCCGAGGGCCAAAGGAAGCACGGCAAAAGAACCGCTCCTATCAAGTCTCCCTGGCTATTCCTTCTTTTCTGCCCGTGAGGGGTCGACGCGCTCGCCAAGTCTGTCGACCTCTTCGTTGCGGCACAGCAACACGCAGACACACCAGAGACTGTCGGATCTCAGAGACTGGCAACAAGCAACGTGGCTGCTCTGTGCCGCCGTCTTCGCCCGCTCAAGCTTTGCCATGTTTCCCGCCAAGACGTCGGGCGTGTGGCAGTGAGGGCGTCACGCTCGACGAGGTGTGAGCTGGGGTGGAGAGGGGATGCAGGGATTCAGAAGATGCTGAATCGCGGACCTCGAATTAATCTCAAAAGGTGCTCTCATATTGTACATCGGAAACCCTACGTCCTGGAGCCGGCAACCTCCCGGACCGTGGTCGCGAACCGTTCCGCATCGTGGCCGAACCTCCCCAGGAACAGACCGTCGACCGCCCCCTCGAGTCTCTCAAACAGACCGGGCCCGGCGCTGCCGCCGTAAATGACCCTCGTCGCGCCGGTCCTCCGCCCGACGCTCTCAAAGGCCCTGATCCCCCTGACCACCTCGACGACGTGCTCCTCGCCGGCGGGCTCCGTTGCGCCAATGGCCCACACCGGCTCGTAGGCGACGATGACCTCGCACGACGCGGGCACGTCCGCCAGGGCCCGGTCGATCTGGTTCCTGCACTCCCCCAGCGCGCCGGCCAGGGTTCCCCTCCCTTGCTCGCCGACGCAGACGAGCGGCGCCATGCCGTTCCTGCTCGCCGCCGCGGCCTTGCGGGCGACGGTGCCGTCGTCCTCGCCAAACATGTTGCGCCTCTCCGCGTGCCCGACCTCGACGATGGAGACGCCGGCCTCCCGGAGAACAGACGGGCTGACTTCGCCGGTGAAGGCGCCCGAGTCGTCCCAGTGGCAGTCCTGCGCGCCGAGACGTATCGGCACCGGCGACGACTTGAGCATCTCGTTCACCGGGTGGAGGGAGACAAAGTCTGGGATGATGAAGATGTCGACCTTCTCCAGCGTCTCGGCCGAGAGAGAACCCAGGTGTGACTTGAAGGCGGTTGTAAAGTCGAGAGTCTTTTGCAGGGAAAAGTACATCTTGGTGGAGAGGCCGATGAGCCTCTTGTGTGGTGACGTCGCCATGTTTGCCGTGTCTTGGTCGTATCTGGCTTGGCCCGTGTGCCGTCTCGCAAAGACTACCGTCCATCTAGAGACTAGATGCCATGTCTGATGGCTACTCGAAGCACATCTAAGTAAGCACGTCGTTGGCTGCGGAAAATCGGAAGAGCCCCCGGTCGACATCGTGCAGCGAGTCCACCACCACAAGTGGGTTTGCGGAAGATGGTCCGTCACATCTGCATGTTGTCACCTTTACCGATTTTCCGGTCCGCTTCACGTCACGCTCCCAGAAGTTCCCGCAGGCTTTCGCTTCCGGGTGGGTAGGTGACTTCAATGCGACGTTGTCCATCTCGTCTGCCGTGCTCTGGCCTGGTCTCGGTCGGGTCCACGTTTTCCGCAACAGTCTAGTCACTCGTCAGAATCCGGGGCTTGCTGATATCAGATATGGGGTGTCTGATGTAGTATGATGTAAGAGCTGAGATTGCAGACATCGTAGCTATCTCGACTGACGTATGCACTTGCTCAGTGGTATTGTTGGGCAGCAACATCATCGGAGTTGTGGACATTCTTTTCCGTAACTGGAGAAAGACGTAGACGTTGGACTCCGTGCCAGTATGTCAAAGGCAGTAATTGAAGATGGATTCAACGTGAGTGATGTGATCATAGGTCTCAGCTCAGTACACGAAGCAACAATCACCCGCCCAAGAAGATTTAATGCACAATAAATGCCGTCGGTTGATGGATTCAGTTTAGTTTAGTTCAGACCATCCACACTCAAGCGGCCGCTTCCAGGCTGTTGATGACGCCAACCTTTTCGGCGCTCCCGCTCTGGGGGTCAAACTCGTAGCCAAGCCAGTCCTTTGCGAGCCGCCTCGCGAGCTCCAGCCCAATGACCCTCTCGCCCATGCAGAGCACCTGCGCGTCGTTGCTCAGGATCGACCGCTCGACGCTGAAGCTGTCGTGCGCCGTCACCGCGCGGATCCCCCTGACCTTGTTGGCGGCGATGGCCATGCCGAGCCCCGTGCCGCAGATGAGGAGGGCGCGGTCGGCCTTGCCCTCGGCCACGAGCTGGGCGGCGGCCGCTGCTCTGTGCGGGTAGGCCGTCTTGTCTGCGCCGTCGTGGCTGCCGACGTCTTGCACGTGCTCGACGCGCGAGTCCTTCTCGAGGTCCGCCTTGATGGCGTCCTTGTACTGGATGCCGGCCTCCTGTAGGGACGGGACGCGAGGTTAGCGTAGTCGGGAGAAGGCTGGCGAGCAGACCTACATCGCTGCCTACGACGATGCGGTATCTTTGAGTCGGCTTGCTGCCCATCTTGGTGTGTGATGGTCTCGCTTGTGTGGTATCTGGTAGAGGGATGAGGGTGATGTGAGAGGTTTCAGCTGATCAGGGTCTGTCTTTTCACTTGCCCAAGAGCTGAAATACACTCCTTAGGAGGCGGACTCAAGTCTCATTTGAAGCACAAGAAAAACACGGCGGGGCCAGCCAGCATGTCGGCCGAGCCTTGGGTGGCGGAAATGCGGAAGTGCGGAAGATGAAGTCATACCCCGTCACTACAGCATGGAGTGAGAACAAGCTCACACGACCTCAGCCGTAACAATGACAAGGGAACGAATCTCCAGTCACCGATCTTCCGCTGCGGAAAAGCAGGGGGAGTTGGCCGGTCACTCGGAGAGATGGCCGCCATGGGCGAAGCGGCTCCCTACATGTATGAGCCCCTGATCCGCACCCTCACCAGACAAGATCCAGTTCCAACGTATACCAAAACCGTTCAGCTTATCGTCATAACTCACCATCACAGTAGAATCTCACTGCTTGGTTGACTAACCCACTTGGCTCATTGCTACGATACCTTCACATCGAGCCATGTCTGATAGGCACATCTTCCCGTCCTCTGACGGGCTCGTCGACAAGTCTCTCCGAGGATTCATCTCCTACAACCCGTCGCTCAGCCTGGACGTCAACAACAGAGTCGTCTTGGACACAACGTACGACCGGTCCAAGATCAGCATCATCTCCGGCGGCGGCTCGGGCCACGAGCCAGCATGGGCGGGCTACGTGGGCAGCAACATGCTGGCGGCGTCCGTCTCGGGTGACATCTTTGCCAGCCCGTCCGCGAAGCAGATCCTCTCGGCCGTCGAGGCCGTCCCCTCGGACGTCGGCTCCATCCTCGTCATCACCAACTACACGGGCGACTGCCTCCACTTCGGCCTGGCAGCCGAGAAGGCCCGCAGCCGCGGCCACAGCACCCGCATGATCATCTGCGGCGACGACGTGTCCGTCGGCAAGAAGGTGGGCAGCCTCGTCGGCCGTCGCGGCCTGGCCGGCCAAGTCTGCGTGCTAAAGGTCGTCGGCGGCGCGGCCGCGGCCGGGGCCGGCACCCTCGACGAGGTTCACCGGCTCGGCGTCGCCGTCGAGAACCAGATCGTCTCCATCGCGTCCACCCTCGACCACTGCCACGTTCCCGGCCGGACGGACCACGCCCGCATGGGCGAGGACGAGATCGAGGTCGGAACGGGCCCCCACAACGAGCCCGGCTACAACAAGGTCTCCCCGGCCCCGACCCCAGAGGCTCTCGTCGACCAGCTGCTGGGCTACTGCCTCGACCCCGACGACGCCGACCGGTCGTACGTCGAGTTCCAGCCGGGGGACGAGACGGTCCTGCTGGTCAGCAACTTTGGCGGCATCTCGTACCTCGAGATGGGCGCCCTCGTCGACGAGCTCCTCCAGCAGCTCGACTCCAAGTGGGACATGCGGCCCGTCCGCGTCTTCTCCGGCCAGCTCGAAACCTCGCTCAACGCGCCCGCCTTCTCCGTCTCCGTGGTCAACATCACCGCGGCCTCCAGGAACTGCTCCTTCTCGGCGGACCAGATCAAGCGCTTCCTCGACGTCAGGACCAACACGCACTGGGAGTCCATGGCGGGCCACCAGACCGTCAGGCGCGAGCGGTCGCAGCAGCTCGTCCGCGGCCCGGCCGAAGAGGCGAAGACGATCGACCCGAGCCAGGACGTCCGCATGGACCCCGCGATCCTGCAGTCCATGCTCCGCGCGGCGTGCGAGGCCGTCATCGAGGCCGAGCCGGACCTCACGCGGTGGGACATGATCATGGGCGACGGCGACTGCGGCGAGACGCTCAAAACCGGCGCGTCGCATCTGCTCTCCGCGCTGGAGCGCAAGGGCATCGCCGACGAGGGGTCCATCGTCGGCGTCCTCCACGAGCTCGAGGACATTGTCGAGAGCAGGATGGGCGGCACGCTCGGCGGCATCCTCGGCATCTTCTTCGTCTCGCTGTGCAACGCGGTCAAGGCGAACGCGGCGCTGGCCAGGTCGCGCGGCGGCGTCCTCTCCGTCTGGACGCCGGCGCTCGCCTCGGCGCTGGAGCACCTCGGCCACTACACCCCGGCCAAGGTCGGCGACCGCACCATCCTCGACGTGCTGATCCCCTTTGTCGACGGCATCCGCAAGGGGGGCTTCGAGGGCGCCGTCGAGGCGGCCGTCCGGGGCGCCGAGTTCACGCGCGAGGCCAAGGCGAAGCTGGGCAGGGCGACGTACGTCGGCGCCGGGTCGGAGAGCGGCGGCTCGCGATGCCCGGACCCGGGGGCGTGGGGTGCCATGGTCGCCATCAGGGGTTTGCAGTCTGGCATGGCGTAGGTGGACGTCCAGCTGGGACCTGGTGACGTTGAGGGTATCGAGAATCAACAGATTTAGAAACCAAGAACCAAAGCAAGTTTCTTCCATCCCCCGCGAGCGTCCGTCTGACAGTCTCTCTCCCAAGTGCCACTTTTGCCACGTAATCTTGACATATCGCGTGGCCCAACAATGCGGAAAAAGATTCCCAGGTTTCCGCAGCGTCAGGTTGACACACGTACATACAATACACACACCCCCATAGCTCCGAGGGTTCCATCCGACGACGGGATGGTTGTGTGGAACTGCCCAGTACCCCCTCCTCCTCAGGAGAAACGAACATCGTGGTCTCGTTTGACAGTCTCCGAGTCGTCGTCCGGCTGGACCGTTCGTTGGTCGTCTTGTGCCATGCGCCGGGTTACCGGATTAGGCAATCCGAGACTGAGACAGATGCCATTGCTCAATGTCAGCGTTACGGGAGACTTCTGGCATGGGATCGTTGGGTTTGGGTCTCCCGTGCCACCCTCGATGGACCTCCTTTGAGCTTAGAACGGGCGGGTAAGTCGCCGAGTCCGGGGGG
>QAPF01000753.1:0-18959 GCA_004367935.1 Colletotrichum sidae | reverse complement strand
TAAGTTATAACCTAATTAGGCGAAATATATTAACTAAGTATTTAAAGTTATTTTTTAATAGTAAGGATTCTCTAAATTTTAAGAATCTAATATATAATTATTTAAAAGTAGATAGTATATAACTTATTATATTATTTCAAATTAGAAAGCTTTAAATATGCTTTCTTAAGGATTTTTATATGTTTTATTCTAATTTATTATTATATTACTAAATCACTTTAAATATATTACTATTTTAGAACTCTCAGAAAATTTTAAAAAGAAATATTATTATTATTAAGGAATTCTATTTAAATAAATATTAATAAGTTATTATTAATAATTATATCAACTTATATCTAAATTATATTATAATATCCCTTCAATTCTTTTATAGTTAGATTCTTAGGTTATTTAAAGCTTAAAATCTACTATTTAATAATTAAAAATACTTTTAATTAAAAAAGTAAACAATTTAATATTCTTCTATATCTACTAAGTAGTATTTTCTTAGATAAACTATTTATTAAAGTTAAATAGATTGATTAGTTTTGAAATATTAATATCTAGTTTAATATTTAGATTAATATATTTCTAAATATCTTAGCTAGTTATATAGAATTATAATATAATATATCGATCTTCGAAATTAGAACTACTAGATAGCTTTATTATTATATTAAAACTACTTATAGTTAAATATACTATAGTTAAGTAACTTATTAAAGAACTAATATAATAGATTAAAAAAGATTTCCTTTATATTTATTATTTATAAATAGTTTGGAGAGTAATTGAATATTCTTAGAGTTATAACTTTAATAAATAAGTAATATAGTATATAGTATGAATATAAATTGTTGAAAAGTATAGTTTATTTAAGCTAAAATAAAGTACTTAAATGCGTACAAATAGAATAATTAGGCTTTATATAATTTACTATAGCCGCCTAGAAGGCTTTATACTAAACTTATTCTCATATAGATAAAACTTCTTATTAAGTAAAAAAATAGTTTAAAGCTATATATTTGGTATACTAATAATATTCAGAGTTATAGGCTAGAGATAAAACTTTACTATTATCAGTATAAATAATTAGAAGCTTTATAGGAATATTTAGCTCTATAGGTAAATACTATAACTACTTAGTATCTCTAATAGTCTCCTATAGACTATTGAATTCGGCTTCAGTAGTAGATAAAATTATTATAGACTATTTCTTCAATCTCTACGAAATAAGGCTATTATTTATAGTAAATAAATAGCCTCTAGTGGATTTTTAAGTATTATAGCAACTAGCTTAATCTGAATTAGTATAGTCTATTAAATTTATAATAATACCCTTTCTATAAGTAAATACTTAAATAGTAGCAGTAAATAGGTATCTAAATATATTTATAACTATTCTTAGTAGTTTTTAGTAAATCTATATGAAAACCTATCAGTAAAAATTACTAAGTAAACTAAATTAGGCCTAGTTATAACTATAGTATATATAAAACTACCGACTAAGTATTAATACTACTATCATAAATCCTTTTTAAAATTATAATTAGGATTTCTTTCTATAAGAGATAAATTCTTCAAGACTGTAAAATCAAGAAGGAATTTAAAAGAGTTTATAGTAGTTAAATTATTCTTAAATAATATCTACTTAATATAATAGGCATGAGATACCTATAGAAATCCTTAGGCTTAGTTTTAAGTAATACTAAGCTTTAAAAAATAAAATATCTCCCCTAAGTCTTCTATATTAATAAACCTTCCAAGAGAAAATTTAAACTCAATTATAGTAGTTAGACTTTTTCTGAAACTTAAAAAATTATTTATATAACTAACTAAATAAATAAGATCTTCAAGACTATTACTATAATAAGTAGCCTTATTAGATTTTAAAAATAAAAATCCCAAATCCTAAAGAATTTTCTAAATTTTCTTTTACTATTATCTAAAGCTCTATTTAAGTCTATATAAAACTTTAAGTAGTAATAAGACTCACTTTAAAGTAGGGTTAAACCCTATAATATTCAGATGAGGAAATTTTTTGAAAAATTCAATAAATAGTAGTTCAGAGATTTCAATACAAATCTCTTCTTCTAAATCCCTGTATAGAAAACTTTAATTATATTAATATAGTAAATCTCCTAATTCTTAACTATAGTTATAGCTAAAAGGGCTGAAAAGTAACTAGATTAAAACTTATAGTAAAAGTCTAAAAATAATCTATACTATATTTTTACTAAAAACCTTTAGCTATTAAATAGACTTTAAATTTACTTATAGTCACATTAGGATTAAGCTTATACTTAAAAATCTATTCTATAGCTATAGGTTTTTTGATAGAAGTTTTATTATAGAGCTATTTAGTAGAAATAGCCTTAAAGCCCCTTAATTAATTAGCTGGCTGATTTTAATATAAGTAGCTTTAAGCTAATTATCTTTTTTAATACTATTTAGAGCTTATTTTAATATTTAAGGCTTTGAATAAGTAGTAAAAGTATGGGGTATAAAAAACCTTCTAAGAAGTAAAGCTTCTATAATTATTATAGTAAGCTTAAAATAATCTATACTAGAGTCTAAAATAATAGAAAATACCCCCTTTACTATAGTATTAATAAATTTAAAATAAGCTATAAGGATTAATTTAGATTTAAAAGGTCTAATTAGTATAAAAATAAGAGCGAGTTTAGAAGTACCCTTATAGGATATAAAAGAGCTTTCTTCTGTAAAAATAGTGAATTTATTACTATTTTTACATTTTTCAGAAGGGTAGTATACTAAATGTTCAATACCTATAGGCTATAAATCTTGTAAATTAGACTTATTACTATTTTTTGGAAAGAAGATATTATATAAAACCTATAAAGAACTGTCTCAAAGTCTTGTTATAGTAGTTTAATTAACTAATTTAACTACTATAGATATAATAGCCTCTTGAATATAGAAGGGTAGCTTTTCTAAAGATAAAATAATATAGGTTTTTTTGATTAAACCCCTATTTGTATACTCTATAATACTATTTTATTTAGGAGTATAGGATACTAAAGCCTTTATAATAATACCTTTTTCTTTAATATAACTTTTTAAAAGTTTGAAGTTAAATTCTCAACTATTATTAAGATATAAAGTATTAAGATAAAGTTTTAATTAGATTCTATAGTATTCTAATTGAGCTATAATATAGCTGAAAATATCGTCTTTTTAGCTTTAAATTCTATAGCTCTATAGAAACTATAATTATCAGTATAAAGAATAATATAATTATTCCTAGTATTACTAATAAGGTTTACTTTAATTAAAGTAATATAAATTTAATAAAGTAGTTTAGCAGCCTTATTATAGCTAATTTTAATTAGTATTTTATAATTTTACTTTTAATATAATTAGGATACTATAAATCAACTTCTTTTAACTAATTCATAAGTACTCTTCTTATAATTTGAACTATTTTAGTTAAAAGGAATGACTAAAGTACTTTAGGCAGCAATACTAATCTATAGTAATAGTTGTTAATTCAGCCTTAGAATTAGAAGCCTAGTTAACTATAAAAGCCTTAAAATCTACTATAAAGCTTTTTAGAATTTAAGTAGGAATCTATATTTTAGTAAATAAGTTAACTAAATCTTGAGAGGGTTCTATATTATAATTAGTAGATACTATAAACCCTATCAAACTATATTTAGAATTATCTATAAATTTAGCCGATTTTAGTATAAGTATAATTATTATACTATATTTTTAGAAAGTTTCCTTCCATATTTTCCAAAAAGGCTGAGAATTATAATAGTCTTTAATAAGTAAAAACTTTATAAACTCTTTTATAGCTATAAGTAAATAGAACTTGTATTATGAATTCAGAGTTATAAAAAGGTTGCCTTTAGTGTTATATAAGATATTATCCCTAATAAAACCACTCTAATTATAGTATAATACTCTAGAAACAATATTAATTAGAAGTTCTGGAATATAAAAAGTATTAGCTAGTTTTAAAAGATTTATAGAGCCTTTATAATAAATAAGTAGCTCTATAATATTTATACTAGAAGGATTTACAGGACCCCTAACTATAAATATAAAGGCTAGGTTTTAGAAAATGTCTATTTTAGTAAAAAGCTGAAGACTATTAACTATCTAAATAGTAAAGCTTATATTATAAAACTAGCGATATTTATTAAATTGAAATACTATATCTATAGACTTTATAAAAAGCTTTTTAACACCTAATAGTGGATTTTCCTAATTAATAGTACTTATAGGTACTATAAGAACCTTATTTTTAGAGCTTTTAGGCTTTACTTTAATTATTATTACTAAAGTAGTAGAAGTTATAAAAGCCCTAGAGGTAGACTTCTATTACTTATTAGAAGGTTTTAAAACTTTCAAATAATTCTTCTAATAGGATTTTTCTTCTTTAACGTATTTTTAATACTATAAATAGGGCTTTAAGATCTATTTTTAGGTTTTCTAGATCTTTCAGAAGAGTTTAGTATAGTAGACCTTCTAAAAAGCTTTTTTGTAAAACTATTCTACATAGGGGTATTAAATTCCCTATAGCTTTTATCTAAAATACTAGCTATAAGAGCCTATAGAATAAGAAGCTCTTTTAACTTCAAATTGAACCTTTAATATTCTAATTATACAGGGTAAGAATACTATAAAGCTACTATAAAAACAGTTTTTTAGTCAACATTATCTATATTAATACTTATAATAAATAATTTCAATAAATAGCCCTTAAAGTATTACTAAATTTAATAAGAAAGTTATAATTCTCAAATTTTATAATATGAAATTCGAAATAAAGCTATTATTATAACATAAATCTAATACCCTTATAACTAGCTTTGAAAGTAGTTATAGCTATATAGGAGTCTTAAGAATTAAAAATAAGGCTTAAGGGCTCTATAGTAATATTTTGTCACATAAGTAATAAAGCCTAAATTTCTTATTTTTCAATTATAGCCTTATAGGCTTCTTTATTTTCAAACAAAAAACAAATAAATCTAGAAGCTTAAAATATAACTTTAAGGAACTAAACTAAGAAGACTAATTTTCAATATCTATAAGCCTCTATTTTTTAAATATTAAATAGTTTGCAATAACTTTATTGATGTCAACTATGCCTATAAATATAATATATTTTTAACTAAAAGACTTCTGAAAATAGCTAAGAACTTAACTAAATAGTAAGGCTATAATACTACTGAGTTACTAGGTAGTATTACTAATAGAAGACTAATTCAATTTTCGAAAAATCAATTCGAATAAGTTAAATAGGTACCCTATAAAAGAAATAGGTTAATGTCAAAATAGTAACTCTTAAGTTACTAGTACGTCGATAAAAGGAGGTTTAAATAGATGAATATATATAATATTACTATACTAAATATTACATTAGCTAATACAAATAGTCGAATTTCTTTGGAATATATTGAATAATTCGATTATCGAGTTTTATTTAATTCGATAAAGAAGATCTCGAGATTTAATAGAATAATATAAGTAATTAATCTCTAAGCTTATAACCTATTAAAAAGTAGGTAGGTAGATAGCCTATATTTAGTATAGTAATACCTTACGTTAAAATTATATATACTAAATCTTCTTAAGAAAAGAAGATATAGTATAAAAAAGTAGATAATAGTAATATTTAGTTAAAGAATATTGTTGTCAGTTGATCTAAATATATGCTAAAAGAAGGCATAAAAGCCTTCTTTTATAATACTATACTTAGTTCTAGAATATTCTAATTAGTAATTATTAGAATATCTAAGTAATACAGGCTTATATTAGTAATCCCAAATACCAAAGTTAATTACTAGTAAGGACCCTGTAAATGAACGGGGTAGAATATTCTACTGAACATTTAATAGTAAGTCGAGTACTACTATAGGGTAAACACCTATAGCCTAACATTTTAACAATAAGTTAAATATAGCAGCTTATATTATAATACTAGTACTTATGCTATTAGAAGTAGTAGTAGCTATTATAGTAGTATTTATATATACTTTTAAATAATAGTCTTTTTTATAGAGATAATATCAATATAGCTATTCAGTACTAAATTATTAGTAAGTCTAGTATTATTAATTTACCCGAATTATAGAGATTACTTAAAACTTTCTAGTTATCCTTATAGCTTTTTAATAAGAATACTACTTGAGATGACACTATAGATTAACTAATAGCAATTTAAAATAGCTATACCTATAAGAAATGCTTTAGTAATATCTTAGTAAAACTATAATTAACTTAAAGAATTTATATTTCAGGTAGAAGCTTTTGATTAATCCATAGAAGTAATAGTTATATAAAACCCTAATAGTAATATTCTATATGAGTCTTAAGGCTTAGGTTTATGATAGCAACTTATATTACTATTGTATTATATACTATTTTAAGTAAATATATTATCTGCTTATTAATACGAAATACTAGAGTAACTTATAAATCAAATTATTGTTTCTACTATAAATGTAGAAATTTAAAAATAGCAATAAAGCTATTGAAGAAAAGTCTCTTATAAAATATAAGTAAAATATTGACCTAGTATTATTAAAGACTTTTGGCGTATAGATAGAGTTTTGAAAGTAAGATAAATATACTAGAAATAATATATTTAAAAGATAGAATATATATTAGTTTATCCTTAAGTAGCCATATTGTTTCTAAAAGCTTGGATTTCTTTAGACTATTCAATTTTAATATTAATATAGTATATATAGTTATATTTAACTATGTATCTTATAAACTAGAATTTTAATATTAAAGTACTATATTATTAATATAAAGTAGTCGAAAATCTTCAAAAGTAATAAATAGATAATTCTAAGAATCTATTATAGCTATATGAAATTTCTATATATAGTAAGAGTTTAATAAAACTATATGTATTTTTCGATCTTATTTTTTAATATTATATTTCAAGATATATTTACTTATAGTTCTATATTTAAAATACTATAATCTTTATATATGTAGTAATGTAACAATATAAGCTAACGATTTAATAAACAAACATAATCAATAAAGACTAGATAGCAGACTTACTTGAAAAGAGTAATGCTATATCAGTACTACTGTATAGTAGAGTAATGTAAATTAGTTGCAGTGAAATGGCAGGCATCTTACGAAAGCTTTGGCGCCATGCACTCTGGCGCCGTGGGGTATGTGACAAAAATTCCTTCAACATCTTTCACTCATGGACAGGTTACCCATTGCCCAATACCTCGGTTTGGGGCAACGTTAACTGCATCGATACTGTCAGCTTACGCATACTTCAGCACCACGCCTTGAGCCACGATCATGAACCCGCGGCGACCGCTCACACACGAAATCAACACTTTCGACGATAGCAGGTAGACCTCGGACTCAATCCTGACTCCAACCGACCGACCGCCAGCCAGAGACGTTTTTGCCCGCTACGCATTTGCCCGTCGCCATTCATCCCACCACTTGCCGCTATGGCGACCACTACCGCTACCACCGTTACGCCTATAAAGGCACAGCTTGTCGACAAGCTGCCAAAGCGGTTTAAAGGCATCAAATTTGGCATACAGTCAGTCTGGAGACCCTCCTCCATCACCCGATTGACATGCTGATGCTGACTTCGCCACGCGTGTCCAGGTCCAACCAAGACATCGCCAACCAAGCTGTTCTCGAAGTCTCCGATCGTCTCTTGTACGACATTGAAAACAACAGAGCACCATATCAACATGGGCCTCTCGATCCTCGTTTGGTGAGTGCCTTGCGGGTTGTAAAGTGTCTCTTGGGGCCTAACATGCTCAGGGTACTTCGAGCAAAACCGGCAAGTGCGCCACCTGCCACGAGGCTCTACAAAACTGCACCGGTCACTTCGGCCATGTGAGGCTTCCGTTGCCTGCCTTCCACATTGGTTACCTACGATTCGTGATGATGATTCTGCAGGACATCTGCAAGGTGGCCCACCCTTGTAATTTTTACGCCTTCCAGCCTCAGCTGACCAAGCCCAGGATTGTGGCAAGGTGCTGCTCACTGAGACGGAGCGCCGCGCCTTTCTCAAGGAACTGAGGCGACCGCTCCTCGACAACCTACGTCGGTCACAGATTTGCAAGCGAATCAACGAGCAGTGCCGCAAAGTCAAGAACTGCATGTATTGTGGCTCTGTTCAAGGCCAAATTCGCAAGGTTGGCGTTCTGAAGCTGGCCCACGACAAGTTTGTCCACTACAACAAATCTACCTCCGCCAAAAAGGTGCCCCCCGAAAGCAAGATTAGGTTCGACGAATCCTTCGCCGAGGCGAGAAAAAACAATGGCGAGCTGGACAAACATCTTAGAAAAGCCATGGAAGACATGAATCCTCTCCGGGTTCTCAATCTTTTCAAATTGATTAGCCCTACGGACTGCGAGCTTCTAGGCCTTAATCCTGCAGAGGGCCGTCCTGAGATGTTCGTATGGCAATTTCTCCCCGCCCCACCCGTCTGTATCCGCCCTTCCGTTGCCCAGGACAATGCAAGCAACGAAGACGACATTACTACCAAGCTTGCCGACATCGTATGGGTTAGCGGCATGATACGCTCCGCTTTGCAGAAGGGCTCCCCTGTACAGACAATCATGGAGCAATGGGAGTACCTCCAACTTCAGGTCGCAATGTACGTCAACAGTGATGTCCCAGGTCTTCAGCAGCCTGGCTTCGGGAAAGCGGTTCGGGGTTTCTGCCAGAGGCTAAAAGGCAAGCAAGGCCGCTTTCGCGGTAACTTATCCGGAAAGCGTGTCGACTTTTCGGGAAGAACGGTCATCTCGCCAGACCCGAACCTAGGCATCGATCAGGTGGCAGTGCCCCAGCTGGTGGCCAAGAATTTGACTTATCCGGAGCGAGTCTCGGACTATAACATCAAGAAACTGAAAGAATGTGTTCGCAACGGGCCCAGCATCTGGCCAGGCGCCCAGCAGGTTATCAAGAATGATGACGGAGGTTACAAGATCTCCTTGAAATTCGGCAACAGAAACCAGGTCGCCCAGGATCTGCAAGTTGGCGATGTGGTTGAAAGACATCTCGAAGACGACGATATTGTCCTCTTTAATCGACAGCCGTCTCTTCACAAGCTCAGTATCATGAGCCACCTAGTAAAGGTGCGGCCCTGGAGGACGTTTCGTTTGAACGAGTGTGTCTGCGGCCCATACAACGCAGATTTCGACGGTGATGAAATGAACCTTCACGTCCCCCAAACCGAAGAAGCACGCGCAGAGGCCATCAATCTCATGGGCGTCAAGCACAACCTGGCCACTCCTAAAAACGGCGAACCCGTCATTGCTGCCACGCAAGACTTCATTACGGCTGCTTACCTGTTGAGCGGCAAGGACAGATTCTTTGACCGCAAGACGTTTACCTACATCTGTATGCATATGATGGACGGCAACGTCCATCTCGACCTTCCGCCCCCCGCCATTGTGAAGCCGCAAGCCTTATGGACCGGCAAACAGGTTTTCAGCATGATGATGCGCCCCAATAAGGACAGTCCTGTCAAGATCAACTTGGACGCCAAGTGCAGAGAGTACAAGGCCAGGGCTGGCCAGTGTCCCGACATGGACCCCAACGATGGCTGGCTCGTTATCCGCAATTCCGAGGTCATGTGCGGCAGGATGGACAAATCAACGGTCGGTTCTGGCAAGAAAGACTCGGTCTTCTATGTGATTCTGAGAGATTTTGGCCCCGACGCTGCCGTCGTGACGATGAATCGCCTAGCTAAGCTGTGTGCGCGGCACTTGACGAACCGCGGCTTTTCAATTGGCGTTGGGGACGTCTTCCCCACGGCACTGCTCCTGGAGAAGAAGAGCAAGATGATCAGAGATGCCAACAAGGACGTTGACGAGCTGATTGATAAATACAAGAAAGGTAAGCTAGAGAAGGCAACAGGTTGCTCTATGGAACAGACACTGGAGAATTCGATATCTGGACTTCTCAGTAAGGTCAGAACTCAGGCTGGTTCTCATTGCATCGAGACCCTCAGCAGGAACAACGCACCTTTGGTCATGGCAAAATCCGGATCGAAGGGTTCGGAGATCAACGTCGCTCAGATGGTTGCCCTCGTCGGCCAGCAGATTATCGGTGGCAAGCGGGTTGCCGATGGCTTTCAAGACCGAACGCTGCCTCATTTCTATAAAAATGCCCCTCAACCCCCGTCCAAGGGGTTTGTCGCAAACAGTTTCTACTCGGGCCTGCTTCCTACCGAATTTATATTCCATGCCATGTCTGGCCGTGAAGGTCTGGTCGATACTGCCGTCAAAACGGCTGAGACCGGATATATGTCACGCAGACTGATGAAGTCGCTGGAGGATCTCTCAACTCAATACGACGACACTGTGCGGACGTCCGGAGGAGGCATCGTGCAGTTTCAGTTCGGCGCCGACAAGCTCGACCCTGTTGATATGGAAGCTTCGGCGAAACCCGTCAACTTTGACCGGACCTGGTCGCATGCCGAGAATCTGACATGGAACAACGAAGAAGCCGCATTGCTCCCCGACGAGATCATCTACTACTGCGACGGTATGTTATCACGAGAGCGTGACCGATACCCAAGGAAGACACTCGTTGGTCAAGACATACTCGACTATGATAACCAGGAGGACAAACATACGGACGAGCACGAGGGTGCCAGAGACTTCCTCCGATCCTTGGAATCTTACGTCGGTGCCCGGGCGAACAAACTCCGTCGCGTGATGAAGTTGACCGGCTTGACGGCGACCGCCGACAGTATGGAGTTGGACATGGACGAGATTGAAATCAAGGCGAAGAGAGCGTTCGCAGACAAAGTTGCTAAGGTATCTGAGACAACTCTGCAGCTGTTTATTCGACTCTGTCTGGGGAAGTACAAGAAGGCGCACGTTGAACCCGGCCACGCCGTCGGAGCTGTCGGAGCTCAGTCGATTGGTGAGCCCGGCACGCAGATGACACTCAAAACCTTCCATTTTGCCGGTGTTGCTGGAATGAGTATCACACAGGGTGTTCCGCGCATCAAGGAGATTATCAACGCATCCAAGCTGATCAGCACCCCGGTCATAACTTGCCCGCTTATGCAGGACAGGGAGATGACGGCTGCCCGCATCGTCAAAGCACGCATCGAGAAGACTTTTGTGGAGGACATATTAAGCTACATTGAAGACGAGTGGTTCGCTGAGTCCGGAAACGTGGTGTTGCAAGTTGACATGGACGCTCTGTCCAATATGCAATTAGGCATCGGACTTGGCGACGTGGCCGAGGCAATTTGCAAACACAAGAAGCTCAAGGTGTCGAGACAGGACATGCACATTGGTCCAGGCAGGATAGAGATTCGCGTACGGTTGGACGAATCCGCTAGCTCCAAGCGATCCACCAAGACCAAACCTACCGACGAACACAGCGACCTACTCGTCCGCGCGAATTATCTCCGACGAATCATTCCGACCGTGGCCATATCAGGATATCCCGAGGCGACGCGTGCTATCATTCAATCATCGGAGCATGAGACTCACACTGTTCTGGTGGAAGGATACGGCTTGCTGGCTTGCATGAATACCGAAGGTGTTGACGGTCGCAGGGTCAAGTCAAACAACATTATGGAATGCCGAGATGTCTTGGGTATCGAAGCAGCACGAACTACAATCGCTCACGAAATTGGAGAGGTTATGGGAGACATGGGCATCGACCCGCGTCACATGCAACTGCTTGCAGACGTCATGACATACAAAGGCGAAGTTCTCGGCATCACAAGATTTGGTCTTTCCAAGATGAGAGACAGCGTCCTGCAACTAGCATCGTTTGAGAAAACGCCAGATCATTTGTTCGAGGCAGCTGCAGGAATGAAGACGGACCAGATCGAAGGAGTGAGCGAGTGCATCATCATGGGACAGACGATGTCTGTTGGTACGGGAGCGTTCCATGTGGTACGACGTTTGGCTCTAGAAAAAGGAGACGTCGGGCAGCGCAACACCAGTTTTGAGGATGCATGGGCGATGGAGACGGCGCTGAAGCGACAAATGCGGCGTAATATATAGGGCGGAAGGGCAAACTGGAATTTTGATGTCACTGCAATGCCGCTGCGCACACGAGGACTACTACATAGCGATGTAATGGTATTTACAGTTCCGACGGGTGAACCACTACACGTGAACTTGAAGATGCAGTGAACACAAACCTTCCTAGTAGACTGCTTTCACAAGTACAATACGTAGATAAATTGATCTGATGGCCTTCCGGACTACATCGCAGTTGTCACTGCATAGCCGCGATGGTATCGTCACGTGACTCAATCTCTGTCTCGCCGTGCACCAGGTGCGCAAATGACGACATAGACTTTCTGGGGTTACCAAGACTGCAACGTGCTATTGTAGTTTTTGAAACAACTCAACAACATAGTTGATGACGGCTACTGTTACATTGCCACCATCTGTAAAGGGCACTTGAAAATGTGTGGACGTTATGCTCTCAATTTGGTACGTCTACGACTGGTCTTTTGCCCGTGTGCAATTGAACTAACGTACTTCACTCAGCGACCATCGCAGATCCGCCGTATACTGGAGCAGGATAACATGGATGCCGAAGACGCGCCTGATGACGACTGTGAGGGTGCCCCACGTCAGACGTACAACTTTGCACCGGGAAATCGAGGCGTCGTCTACCGTGCCGACGTCACAGATCGTGGTGCCGGAGACGGTATCAACAACACAGCCTTCTGCACTGTAACCGGGACGTCAAGGGAGCAGGCCCGTAAGTACGAGGATCCCGCTCGCATCAAGTATAGGATTCAAGCCATGGAATGGGGCTTGATTCCGTTCTGGACAAAACGTGACCCCGGATACTCTACACTGTCGAAGACCATCAATTGTCGAGACGATTCCCTCGCCAGGCCGGGGGGAATGTGGTGCAGCATGAAAGCGGGAAAGAGATGCATTGTCATCGCACAGGGCTTTTACGAATGGCTCAAGAAGGGCAAGGACAAAGTCCCATACTTTGTGAAGAGGCGAGACGGCCGACTTATGTGCTTCGCTGGTCTGTGGGACTGCGTAGAGCTCGAAGGTTCGAAAATTCATGCTCTGATCGGTCTGAGTGCATCCATACTCATGAACATTATGTCACAGGCGCTGCTGAGAAGCGTTACACCTACACCATTATCACGACAGACTCAAACGAGCAACTGAAGTTCCTCCACCACAGGATGCCAGTAATTTTCGAACCAGGGTCTGAAGACCTCTGGAAATGGCTGGATCCACGGAGGCACGAATGGTCACAGGAGCTCCAGCATATCCTGAGGCCCACCAGCGAGGAGCTTGACTGCTATCCTGTGACTCAAGACGTCAATAAGGTTGGAAACAATTCACCAACTTTCGTCATCCCCGTAGCAAGTAAGGAGAACAAGCACAACATTGCCAATTTCTTCCAAAACAGGTCGGCCGAGCAGACGCACGGAAGAGACAACATTGGGTCTCTTGTGAAAGCAATAGATGGGGAGAAGCACCTACCGGGGCATCAGGCAGTGCCGGCACCGGCCGCCAGTACAGAGATATCGAAGGGCGAATTCAACAAGAGCGTCAAGCGTGCGGCTAGTGAAGACTGTTCTTCCATTCATGGGGTCAAAAGAATGCGGCCATCATCACCAGGCAAAATGAGCGCTACTAGTAATACGAAGAAAAGCCCCACTAAAGTAGAAAGCAATAGTATACAGAAAATAACGAAATTTTTCCCCACTATATAATTAGTTAGTAATAGATAATATATCTTAACCTAAAACTAGTAGAATAAAAATACAAACTATAAAGCTGATTTATATTTTAAATTTAAATTTGAAATAATAATTTAGAACTTAAAATTGGTTTAATAGAAAAAGTTAAAATCTATTAGATTATATATTATAAGTTTATTAATTATTATACTATTTATATTACTATAAAATATATTTTATAGTTTTAAAGAAACCCTTTTAGCAAAAAACTAATAGTAGTAATTAAGATTCTATAGTAAATAAATCTTTAAAATCTAATTTAATTATATAATTAAATATATAATAGTTCCTAGTATTATAATAGAGAAACTTTAGTAATATACTATTTTACTAATAAAGAAGTCTATATATCCTAAAGTTGAAATAACTATTATAATACTACTACTAAATTTATTAAGTATAAGATATAAAATCAAATGTAAAAAAGTTTAGAGAAATATTAAAACGATTAGACTTTAAAGAATAATATAATAGAGTCTTAATTAAAAGAATACTTAATAAGAATTAGTATTTAGATTTAGTAGTAGTATTGATAATAAGTTATCGTTTTGGGTTTTTTTTAAATAAATACATATAAGACTATTCCCCCCTTTAAAGATTTCTTAACCTTTAAGAAAAAGCTCTCATACAGGCAATGTAAAGATCCTATGCTAAGGCAAAACACCTCTAGACAACTAAGTCTATCGCGTACGACGCAATGTCTACATAGTACATCGTAGGAAGGCTACGGTCGTCGGGCTTCAGGACGCCTCCTCTTTCGCGAGAAGGGCCTGTATGTGAAGAAGTCAGGCGAGGAGGAAGAATGCAAAGAATTGGCGAAAGAATTAGCGTTTGTGGAGAAGGCACACGAATCGGAGACGGCAACGCGGTGGAGGGTTTGCAAACGGGCCGATGAACACCAAGCTTTGGGACGATGGAGACCAGGAAGGCCTGGCTCGTCGAACGTCGCGGCGGGACACGACAAGGCAGGGCAGGGCAGGACAGGGCAGGGGGGGACCGCTCAACCGCCTGCTGTGCGTGTATCCGGATCCGTACACACAAAGTGGGAGGAACACCACGCGGCAGGGAGTTTGCGTGTCACTTCATCAGCGCATCTCGAAACTTTGGTTGAATTGGACGGCATCAAACTGGAGACATCTCCTTCTCAAACAAGGCAGGCAAGGCATTCTGTACTGAGTAGGTATCGGGGACAACAGCCGACGCATGCCGATAATAAAGACACCCTCTCGAGGCAGGTCTTGAGCAAGGCGTGGAGTGGCATTGTTTATCGATGCTTGTGCTTGTTCTTCTCACGGGCCCTGGGCCTTGATCTTCAACATGCTTCTTGGGATGTTGGCTGCCGGCGTTCAGCGCGTGACCGTTTCCGAGACGGCGTGCGCGTCGATGGTTGGGCGAAGTCGTGTGAGTCGGCGCCCTACCTACAGAGTGTGATAGTTTACGTACCTAGTTGTACTTGCGTGCGGTACGGAGTACAGGGACCCAAGTCCCTTCTTAGGTACAGCACGGCACTGTGCAGTGGAAATAATTAGTGACCGAGGCGTGGCCATCGTAGTACGGATATGGAGGTGCCCAGGCAGACACGGCAGACTCCCAACTGCCTTACCTGGTAAGGTAATGAATTACTGTGTCAAGTATTCGTACACATCACTGTGCTTGTAGACCCAAGGGTAGGGACTCAATCTCCCCAGTTTCTTCTCATCACTCCCCCAATTCTCCAACAAACCTTGCTCCTCACGTCGGGAACTGAGTCGTGGGGAATGGGGTCTGGGGCTAATTAAAGAGGGGCCAGGCTCAAGCCCGCAACTCCAAGGGGGAACAGAAATTTCTGTGATTGCCGGTCACCTGCGTGGAATACGATTACCATCATGCGAACGAAGGGACGAACCCATCTTCAACGACCGGTCTGCAGCCCGTCCATGGAGCACGCTTGCACGCGAAGATTGGGACATCAAGCCGACCTGTGGCTAAGGTGCTCTTCGCCGCCACCTTATAACCAGACCGCTCTCGATACCATCCTGCAGCGAGGTCTGCTATCCTTTTGAAAGCGTTCGACGTCTAACAGTATATGTACTTGGTAGGGTAGCCATGGGGGGTATGTTGAACAACCTTGACACTCGACTGCATCACACCCTCCTCCTGCTTGAGTACGCCGTAGAGCACTGTACGATTACATACCTACGGCGAGTACTTGTAAGTAGAATCATCTCCCCATCCGTTCCATCATTGCATCCCCGGTCCCTGTGTCTTGTTACCACGTAGCACCCACATCCAATACGACACGACTGACGCTATTTGGAGCTCATCATTCTGGTTGAGAGGGGTTCCATACTTGTAGTGCGCAGTGGGAGCCCAGGTGGGTTTTGTCACTGACATCCCTGATCAGAGTCTGCACTTGCTATCGTTTTGTTACTACGTATAGCCTCTTCGACTCGGACAGCCCGCGTTGCTGTCGACGAGAGTACGGATACTAAATAGTCACAACGTAGATATGGGGCTGACCATCAGAACCTGTACCGCGACTCTGTCAGGACCTCACCTCGTCGTATAGTTCGTGTCACAATGTACACGAACCCTCTCCACCGCGCACCGGGGAAGGCCATGTAGCCGACTGTGGGAGTGTGGGAGCTCCGCGGTTCACCACACCTCTCCGGGGAACTTTATATACCAGGTGTTTCCTCCCGCCCTTCCCCGGAAACGTCTCGGGATCCCAAGCACCCATCTTTTTCGAGCTCAAGCCTTCAACTGCCCATCGCCAAGGTCCCTCGCGCGTGACCTAACTGAACGGCATCCTTCATCTGAGACCGAGTTCGGCAACATTTCCAATCCGCGGCCATGGGCATCAAACCCGCCGGCGAGCCGGGCAAGGCCTGGCCGGCCATCGCCATCGGCTTCTTTGTAGCTTTCGGCGGTCTGCTGTTCGGCTATGACACTGGGACCATCAATGGCATCCTCGAGATGGTGCGTTGAAGTCCCGTAACCCCGTCCTTTGCCACGTTCTTGTGCTGAAACCTCCTTGCCTTCCTACAGTCCTATTGGCAACGCCTTTTCAGCACTGGCTACGTCAATACCGCCGGAAACCCAGATGTATCGCCATCCCAAGAGTCCGCCATCGTCTCCATACTGTCTGCCGGCACCTTTTTTGGCGCCCTGGCCTCTCCTTTCCTGGCCGACACCATTGGACGTCGCCTGGGTCTTGCCGCCTCCACGTGGGTCTTCAATCTCGGCGTTGTGTTGCAAACCATCGCAGTCGACATTCCTGTCTTCCTCGCTGGCCGTTTCTTTGCTGGCTTTGGCGTTGGCCTGATCTCAGCCCTGGGTGTGTGCCGCTCTCCGAAGCGTGTCGTCCCCGCAGCAGCACGAGTTGGACTAACATGTAACGCAGTGCCACTCTATCAGTCCGAGACCGCTCCCAAATGGATTCGTGGCGCCATTGTCGGCGCATACCAATGGGCCATCACCATTGGCCTGCTGCTGGCTGCGATTGTGAACAACGCTACACATAACCGCCAAGACACGGGCTCCTACCGCATTCCCATTGCCGTGCAGTTCGCTTGGTCCATCATTCTGTTTGTCGGCATGATCATTCTGCCAGAGACGCCTCGCTTCCTCATCAGACGCGGCCGTATGGAGCAGGCCGCCAAGGCGCTGGCCAGACTGCGCCGCCTGCCCGAGAACGACCCTATCATTGCCGACGAGCTTGCGGAGATCAAGGCGAACCACGACTACGAGACAAGTGTCGGCAACGCCAGTTACCTCGATTGCTTCAAGCCCCCCGTCTTGAAGCGCCAATTCACAGGAATGGCTCTGCAGGCGCTGCAACAGCTCACCGGCATCAACTTCATCTTTTACTACGGAACGCAGTACTTTCAAAACTCTGGCTTCTCCAACGGTTTCGTCATCGGCATGATCACGTCCTCAATCAACGTCGTTTCGACCTTGCCGGGAATGTACGCCGTGGACCGGTGGGGCCGCCGGCCCCTGCTGTTGTGGGGCGCCATCGGCATGTGCGTCTCCCAGTTCCTCGTGGCCATGCTGGGAACCTTGACCACCGGCCAAGACGACAGCGGCAACATCATTGTCTACAACCTACCCGCCCAAAAGGCCGCCATCGCCTTTGTGTGCATCTACATCTTCTTCTTTGCATCGTAAGTTTGAAACCCCGCCTCCATTACGATCTAACATCAGGCTTGCCGCCGCGGCTGCGAGGACCTCATACAATGCTCGTACCAGATGGGGGACACGCGCGCTAACTGACGCGACAGTACTTGGGGTCCGCTGGCCTGGGTTGTGAACGGTGAGATTTTCGGTCTCAAGACCCGTGCCAAGTCTCTATCTCTCTCCACTGCTGCGAACGTGAGTCCACTCGTCACCTGCCGGCTCGGGCTGCGTCGCATCCCACGTGCTAACCATGCGCAGTGGCTCCTGAACTGGGCCATCGCCTACTCCACGCCCTACCTTGTGAACTACGGCGAGGGATACGCCAACTTGCAGTCCAAGATCTTCTTCGTCTGGTTTGCCGCTTGCTTCCTGTGCATCGCCTTTGTGTGGTTCTTCATCTACGAGACCAAGGGACTATCTCTCGAGGAGGTGGAGCAGCTGTACGCCGAGGTCAGCGTCGCCAGCAAGTCTGTTGGCTGGCGCCCGGCGACGACCTTCCGGGAGCGCGGCGGCGAGGATGGTGACAAGGCCGTGCCCCACAGCGACGGCGACACGACCCATCACGAGAAGTCGGTCGCGGCTTAGCGTGGTGCTTCTGCAGCAGGAGGTGTGCCTCACCAACACCATCTGCGCGACTTGCCCAAGAGCCGGGCGAGACCAAAGATGCGACGGTCTTCCAGGCGTCAAGACACCCCAATCCCTCTCCCCGACCAGAGGTTTCACTCTTCAGATGTTGATGATGCGCGCGTCGTCCCTCAGAGGTCCCGCCACTGCATCCGTTGTACGACTGTGCAAAGGCTCGATACTGAGGCTTGCGGCCACTTCATGGCGAGGCTCAGTGGCGAAGCGGTCACCGCCAGTATGCGCGCTTCTGGTAGATAGAATAATATATCCAATGATACCACATCGAGTTTCATTCTCTTCCCCACTCTTTCTCAACACGAAGTAGTTCTGTTCAAGGATCCCTACTGACGCCATGTTGGTCCCACGCTGCTCTTTCATCTGTCTGTACGCTGCAATGAGGTGTTGCTTTGAACCTGGAATACACTCTGAAACCAAAGGCCAGCTTTTGGATTGGGGGGGG
>QAPF01000752.1:0-18985 GCA_004367935.1 Colletotrichum sidae | reverse complement strand
ATTATTATAGAAATAGCTATTAACTTAAATATATTGAAGAGAAGGCTAGTCTATAGTAGTCTATTACTCTCTTTTATCTATAAGGCTAGTATTATCAAGATATACTAGTAGTATTATTACTAGTTAGTATAAGTTAATATTATAAGTACTATTATAGTAAGTTTAATACTTCGAAGCTACTACTAATATATTGAGCTATAACCTGCTGAGACTATTATATAGCTGATACTAAATTCTAGGTTAAAGCTAGGTTTAAACTAAATATTATACTACTAAGTCCTTTTTACTATATTTACTTATAGAGATATATATAAGCTATAGTATATTACTAGGTTTTTTTAATTATAAAGATTGAATACTAAGCGTTATATAAGGCTACTTATTAAATAGGGAGCTAAATATATAATATACTATTAATTAGATAATACTTTAATATTAATATATTACTATAATATTAACTACTAGATATCTTAGAATATTATAATAATATAATTATTGAAGCTCTAAAAGCTATTTAATTATACTAAGAGTATTTATATCTATATAAGTATTATATATATATCAGTTATACTTTATATACTAATATTACTTACTAATCAGAATAAATTAAATCTTATTCTACTTATATAGAAATTATAAGTTAACTTTTATCAATAGTAGAGAACTTTTATATTAGTAGTATAAAGTTTTATACTAGGAGTAGGTAAGGTTTAGTCTATAATAAGGATATAAAAGTTATAGATATTGAAGTTATAATAAGTATTTGAATGAAATACTTATAATTAGTAATAATCTAATATCTCGAGATATCTAAATTATATATTAATAGCTATAAGGGTATAAGGGTGTAAAAATATAAAATTATTATCAAAAGAGTTATTAGTTATTTATTATTAAAAAGATTAATATAGAATAGATATACTAATTACTATAATTATAAGAAGTTTAGCTTTAGATTGATTAGGAGCTAGTTATAGTTATAAGTAAAAAGGTGGGAAGGCTGAAGTTATACTTTAGGAGGTAATATGTTTACTAATAGTTATAATAGAAAGTGAGTTATTAGCCCTTCCTATTAATATATAATTTAAATATCTTAAAGATATTTGATTACTGTTAACTATAAATATTCTATTTAAATATCTATTATAACTTTAATATTAAAAGAGGCTAATAGATTGCTTTCTACTATAACTATTAGTAGATATATTACTTCTTAAAGTATAACTTCAGTTTTCCTACTCCCTACTAACTACTATAACTAGCTCTTAGTTGATTTGGGGCTGAACTTCTTATAGATATAACTAGTATATCTACTTTATATAAACCTTTTTATAGATAATAAATAACTAATAACTCCTTGTATAATAACTTTATACTTTTGTATCTTTTTAGCTATTAATATATAATTTGAATATCTTAAGATATTTAATTACTACTAATTATAAGTATTCTATTTAAATATATATTACAGCTTTAATATCTATAGCTTTAATATCCCTATTATAGATTAAATCCTATTTATTCTTAAGATAAGATTTAACATCATTAATATAAAAGTTCTCTACTGTCAATATAAGTTAACTTATGATTTCTATATAAATATAATAAAATCTAGCTTATTCTTATTGATAAATAATCTTAATATATTAAGTATATTTAATATATAAATTATATTTATGTAGATATAGATACCTCTAATATAATTAGATAGTTTTTAAAACCTTTATAATTATATTACTATAATATTCTAAAGTATTTAGTACCTAATATCTTAATAAGGTTAGTATCATCTAATTAATAATTAGTTTCTATTATCACTACTTTAATATAATAACTTATAGAATAGCCTAAAGATTTTCTTTCAAATATCTATAAGCCATTTATTAATTATAATATTTAAAATGATTTTGTTGAAGTTTAGTCTGATACCTTAATAGTTTTATTATAATAGTTATAGCTAGATATTTCTATATTTATTTTATAGTTATCTTTCTGTAAGTAGTTATATAGATTGTGAGGAGATTTTAGTTTTATTATAAAAGTTAGAGAAGAATAATAAATTATAGAATACCTAGTTTTTAGTATTTTATTTTATTCTATTTTCAAGAGGTTTATAAAAGATTTCAGCTTTATAATTTTAGTAATTATTTTTAGTTATATATATTAAGCTTTAGTTTTAATAAAGCTCTTTTAATATAGATTATTACTATAAGGTTCTCTACTACTATATGGTTAAATATTAGTACTAGAAGTATAATTATCGATAATAATAGGTAATTTCATTACTATTTTAACTAGTTGTAAATTAGTATTAGTATGGATACTATTATTAGGTAAAATTTATAGTTAAATCTATATATAAAGTGTAGAGCTTAGATATTATTCTAAGTATAGAGCAAAAGTAATTAAATAAAGGAATAAATAAAATATTATATTAGAGTAACTAGGAGACTTTTATTTAAAACTATCTTTTTGATTAATATTCTTTAGTTATTTTTAATTATTCTAAAATATTCCTATTTATAGCTCTAGAATAATATAAATAGTTAATTAGAAGGAGTCTTAAGAATTTAATTTTCTTAAAAACTTTAAGATATAAATATTATAACTTCTAATAATAAATTTTAATTACAAGGCTAATTAGATATTAGAAAAATATAGGGGAATAGAAATATCTATTTGAAGAGTCTTATAATAAAAGTTATTACTATTATTTATATCTTAATTAGTAGGGGAAGGGCTAATAGCTTACTTTCTATTATAACTATTAGTAGATATATTACCTCTTAAAGTATAACTTTAGCCTTCCTACCCTCCTACTAACTACTATAATTAGCCTCTAGTTAATCTAAAGCTAGATTCCTTATAGCTATAGCTAGTATATCTACCCCACATCAACTTTTTTAATAATAAATAACTAATAACTCTTTTTATAATAACTTCACACCTTTATACTTTTATACCTTTATACTTTTATACCTATTAATATATAATTCGAATATCTCGAGATATTTAATTACTACTAACTATAGGCACTCTATTTAAATATTTATTATAGCCTTAATATCTATAGTTTTAACATCTTTTAGACTAAGCCTTACTTACTTTTTAGATAAGACTTTATTTTATCAATATCAAAGCTTTCTACTATTAATATAAGCTAACTTATAATTTCTATATAAATATAGTAGGATTTAATTTATTCTTTTTGGTAAATAATTCTAATATTCTAAGTATAGCTAATATATAAATAATATTTATATAAATATAGATATTTCTAATATCATTTAATAGGTTTTAAAACCCTTATAATTATATTGTTATAATACTCTAAAGTATCTAATAATCAGTATTATAATAATATACTAATATTAAGATATTATCTAATTAATATTTAGTCTCTAAAAATTTTAACTTAGTATAATAACTTATAGGATAATTAGATAATTATTTTTTAAATATCTATAGGTTATTTATTAATTATAACTTTCAGGATAATCTTATTAAGGCTTAATCTTAATCTAATAAACTAATAGTTTTAATTATAAGGGTTATAAGTAAATATTACTATATTTATCTTATATTCTTCTTCCTATAAGTAGCTATATAGATTTCGAGGGGATTTTAAATCTATTATAAAAGATATAGAAGAATAATAAATTATAGAATACCTAATTTTTATAAGTATTCTATTTCATCTTATATCTTAGAAGTTTAAAAAGATTCTCAACTTTATAACTTTAGTAGTTATTTTTAGTTATATATATTAAACTTTAGTCTTAATAAGACTTTTCCTAATTATTACTATAAGGTCTTTTATTACTATAGATTTAAATATTAAAACTAGAGTTATAATTATTTATAGTAATAGGAAATTCTATAACTATTTTAACTAGTTATAAGTTAGTATTAGTATAAATATTATTATTAGGTAAGATTTCTAGTTAAGTCTATATATAGGGTGAAGAGCTTAGATACTATTCTAAGTATAAAGTAAAAGTAATTAAATCTTACTTAGTAGTATTTATTTATCTATATGTTAAAGTTATAACAATAGCTAAATATACTTATCTTAAGAGTTATATTGAATTATATTTTAAAGTAAGATTAGTAGGACTCTTATAAGGAATTTAATTTTTTCAAAATACTACTAAATTTATACCTATAAGCTTAATAAATATAGGCGTCTTTTGAAAATTAAGACTTGATTAATTATCTATAGAAATTCATAGTTATGAGATAATTATAAGACTTATATAGCTACTCTAGTAGCTGCTTTAAGATAACGCAGTTAATATTTTTATATATATAGTATTTAATAAGGTTATTTATATAGAGATACTATTAGATTACTAAATGCCAGATAAGATCTACTATTTTAATTAAATACCATGTAGCTTTTTAAAGTCTCTTCTCTTATAGTAATATTACTTAGAAGTAAGCCTTAAGTATAGTAGCTTTAAATTTACTATAAGAAAGCTATTTTACTAATTTAAGAAAAACTATCTTCTTCTTCTATATTAATAACTATATACTCTCTTTCTCTCTAGAAAATATATCTAAAGTAATTATGTTATTAGTAGATATTTAGTATAGATAATACTTTAAGAAAAATAAAAACTTATAGTAATTTCTCAGTATTAAGATTACTTAAGATTAAGTAGTATAATAGTTTAACTTTTAATAAATAATATATATTAAAAGGCTTCTTAAGTGTTTTATAAAGTATATATAATATATTAAATACTTTAAACCCCTTCTAAAGACTAAAAAGCTCCTACTATAGTATGAGTAAGCTTCTTTTATGGAAATTAAATACTATTAATAAGGTATTAATTTTATAAATCTTATTATAATTATAATAAAACTAGATATTATTTATATAATAAGCTAATTATTATAATTTAACTAAATTTCCTTAGATAACTATTATATAGAAGGTAAACAAATAATATAATATTATAATAAGATAAAGAATTTCGATTTTAAGTTTAACTATAAGACTAGTAATCTATTTAATAGCTTTATAATTATTATAAATACTAGTTTTATAAATAATAGTAATAATTAAAAGAGTTCTTAAGTATATATTATATACCCCTTTAGAAGCTTTATAGTATAATAAGCTAATAAATAAGATATTATTACTATTTTAATAATTGAAATATAACTTTTAATATTATTTTAAATTACTTAAGAAGCTATTTTTACTAACTACTTTGTTACTATATTCTAAGTAGACTTTATAATAAGTATTTTTAATAGAAGTAAGATATATAAACCTCACTTTACTATTTAGATTAAATATAATAATTAGTAAATCATATATCTTATAACTATTTGTAATGAAACGTATATAGCTACGTAGGCTATGAAACTGGGCCACGGGCTATGCCTTAAAGGTGACGTTTCAAGGGCTTAAATACCCCGTATATTCCGCATTTCAGTAGTAACAAGACAAGCCATTTTGCTTCCTCACATACCCTCTATATGATGCCTAGAGGCCCCTTTGGGTAGCCTCCCTTAATTTCTCATAGTTATAAGCCTAGTTTAGCCCTGTTTTTGGTGTTTTTAAATATTTAAACCTCTCTTTTATTATTCAAATAGTTTATAATAACTTTAATAACCCTCTTTTACTAAATTCGAATACTTATATATATAAGAATCTCTTCTTAATCCTTTTAAGTATATATATAGTACTACTTATCTTGAGGCACCTCTATATATCTCTTTTGATGTAAATACTATCGACTTCTTAAGGATACCCTTATGGCGTTCTTATTATTACTATATTATTAGGCTAGCTATCTTTTCCTCTTTTTTTAATTTCACTCTACTTTTTACTTCTCTACCTTATTTATACTTAGATTAGCTATTATTTGAAATAGTATTCCTTTAGTTAAAATATATTAAGCTTATAGTAGTTATATCTAAAAATCTGAATATTATTTTTTAGATATATTAATATTATTTAATACATCTGAGGGGATAGAGAAAACCTAAGAGCTTATGTAAGAAGCCCTAGTTTAATAGAGCTAGGTACTGAAGCGAAGTTGACGTTTTAGATATTATTCAAGCTATACGCCTAAAGCGGTAAAAATCCGACTCTAAAAGAGGTTAATCCTAATAGCTTGGGAAGAATTAAAGGTCTATCTTTTCATAATAGTTTTAATAATAAATTACTATTTGAATATATATTTTCTAAGTTATTATAAAAATAGGCTTTATACATTAAAAAGATATAGGTTACCTAATAGTTAGATTTTAGCTACTAGGCTCTAGTTTTTATTAAGATTAAATACTTAGAATAATATTTCTATATTATTAATAGGATAAAATATAGAAAGTATAAGGGTTACAATAAGTAAGAAGGACTTTAAAAAAGAGGGTAAATCCTATAATCTTATTCAGCTTAGTAGCTATATTCTATATAGTATACTTTTGAGCTTATATGTCGATCTTAAGCCTATATAATGATCTCGAGTGGCTATATATTCCTAAAGTACAGAAGAAGGTAGTAGTACTAAGAATACTAGAGATACTTAAGAGCTATACTTAGGATCCCCTTATTTTTTATAAGAATATTTGAAAGGGATAAGAAAGGTTGTTCTTAAATAGTAGAGGTTATTTAGGATTATTACTTTTACTCTAAAGACTTAAGGGTCCTATTATTTTTACTTAGGCTTGAAAACCTTATTACCCTCGCCTAAGAATAGTTATTCTAATACTTTTAATATTTTAAATACTTTTTATATTTAGAAAACTACTAGTAATTGCTTCTTCTAGCTATTAATACAGTCTAATACCTAGGAGGCTATATAATGAAATATATATAGCTATATAGGCTCTGAAACTAGGCTATAAGCTATACTTTAAAGGCGATATTTCAAGGGTTTAAATACCCTATATATTCCGTATTTCAGTCGTAATAATATAAGCTATTTTGCTTCCTTATATACCTTCTATATAGTGCCTAGAGGCTCCTTCAGGTAGACTCCCTCAATTTCTCATACTATTACAATAATATAATTATATATAAACCTTTAATATATAGATATCTATAGTTATTAATTAGAATAAGAAGCCTAATAGAAATATTTTAAAATTAAATACATATATTTAGGAGACCTTATAATTAATAGCTTTATAAAGCCTTTCTAAAACTATTAGTTTAATATTTTGATTATTTAGATTAATATAATAAATTAGTCAAATTACTCAAAATTATAATAAGAAGAAAAACTTTAAAAAAGGCTTCTGATATTTAAAGATTCTAATAAAGTCTTTTATTACTAATTAGAATCTATAGACTTTAAATTATAATAATAATAAGATTAAATAAAAGGCTTAGAGATACTAAAAGCGCCTTCTAGTTAATAAGAAGTATCTAAATAGCCTATAAATAGTATTATTCTTCTTATTATAAGAATAGAAGTTTAATAAAAGTAATAAGGTAATAGAAGGAATTGCTTATAATATATAAATAAAAGGTTTAATTAGTATTATTTAAGAAAGCTAGCCTATAGGTAGAACCCTTAAGATTAAGGGAGTATACTAAGAATAATATATTTAAGAAGTAGAATTTATACTAATTCAACTTTAGGTATTAGTATTATTTCTATAAGTCTTATCCTATTTGAATTATTCAAAATAGAGTTTTACGCAGCGTATATAGCTATATTTAGTTATATAGAATATATATTAAAGTTTTGCCTCCTAATTATATATAATATACTTATATATCTTCATTGATAGCTAATTTACTAATAATACTTACTTCTTATTTTACCTAAGATTTATAATAATCTTAGGCTAAAAGACTACTATTAATAATAACCAATTTGACCTTTATAATAATTTTATATAGAAAAGGCTAATAGCTTGCTTTTCACTATAACTATTAGTAGATATATTACCCCCTAAAGTATAACTTTAGTCTTTCTACCCCCTACTAACTACTATAACTAGCCCCTAGTTAATCTAAAGCTAAACCCTTTATAGCTTTAATTAGTATACCTATTTTATATTAACCTTTCTGTAAATAATAAATAACTAATAACTCCTTTTATAATAATCTTACGCACTTATACCTTTATAGCTATTAATATATAATTTAAATATCTTAAGATATTTATTTACTATTAACTATAGGTATTCTATTTTAATATTCATTATAACCTTAAAATCTATAACCTTCATATTCCTATTAGGTCTTATTTACCCCTAAGATAAGACTCTAAATTACTAATATAAAGGTTTTCTACTATTAATATAAACTAACTAATAATCTCTATATAAGTATAATAAGACTTAACCTTTTCTTATTAGTAAATAATTTCAGTATATTAAATATAGCTAATATATTTAATATAAAGGTTTTCTACTATTAATATAAACTAACTAATAATCTCTATATAAGTATAATAAGACTTAACCTTTTCTTATTAGTAAATAATTTCAGTATATTAAATATAGCTAATATATAAATAATATATATATAAATATAGATACTTATAATATAATTAAATAGCCTTTAAAACCCTTATAATTATATTACTATAATACTCTAAAGTATCTAATAACTAATATTATAATAAAGTATTAATATTAAGATAATATCTAATTAATACTTAGTTTCTAATATTACTAGCTTAATATAATAATTCATAGATTAACTAGATAATCTTCTTTTAAATATCTATAAGCTATTTATTGATTTTAATATCTAGAATAGTTTTATTAGAATCTAATCTAATATACTAATAGCTTTAATTATAATAATTAGAATTAGATATTTCTATACTTATCTTATAGTTGTCGTTTTATAAGTAACTATATAGATTTTAAGGAGATTTTAATCTTATTTAAAACGTATAGAAAAATAATAAATTATAGAATACCTAGTTCTTATAAGCATTCTATTCTACTTTATTTTTAAGAAGTTTATAAAGTTCTTAACTCTATAACCTTAGTAGTTACTTTTAGCTATATATATTAAGCCTTAGTCTTAATAAAGCTCTCCCTATATAGATTATTACTATAAAGCCTTCTATTACTATAGGATTAAATATTAAAACTACAAGTATAATTATCTATAACAATAAGCATTTTCATTACTATTTTAACTAGTGATAAGCTAGTATTAATATAAATACTATTATTAGGTAAGATTTATAGTTAAATCTATATATAAAATATAGGGCTAAGATATTATTCCAAATATAGAGTAAAAGTAACTAAACAATAATTTTATAAAATACTCTTCTACTAGAAGTAAAAGAATTACTAAGAACATATTCACTTTAGAGAGTTATATTATAGTAGTTTATATAGACTTTATTTATATTATAATTATATTACTTAAGAAAATCCTCTAAAATTAAAACCTTCTTCAAATTCTAATTATTATATATACAAATTTATACTCACTCTATAAATATTTTATAAACTTAATATTACTAAAGGAAAACGCTTTATAATTAATATTATAATATTAAAATAGTTATATAAATACAATAAACTCTATAAAATATAATCAATTAATAGAAATAATAATATTAGTAATGTTTTTATAAAAAATATATTAAATTAGATTCTTAAGAGATTTATTGATCTAAACTATATAACTATTTAAGTAGAAAGATAGATAATTCAAATAGAGTAAACAATTAGGTATTTAAATATTATTAAGGTAAAAGGATATAGGTTGCTAAAAGTACTATTTTGTATATAAATAGATAGATATTAAGGTATATGGCAAAGAGGAAAATTACTAGTATTAGTTACGCTATACTATAAGAAATATAGTAACTATATATATTACTATATATATAGTAATATACCTTCTATACCCTATTAATAATAGATATTAAGTACGTAATACTAGTTATAGCTAAATATATAGTAGTTAGAAAGTAATTGCTATACTATAGATCTAGAGCTTTATATAGCACTATATACTATATAATATAATAATAATAATAAATTACTAGAATACTAGTTTGCACCTATATGGCAGGATTATATATAGTATGCATTACTCTCTAGATAAACTATCACTATTATTCTATTATCTAATCAATTAAATTACTAAATAGTAAGTAACTAGCTAGTAAAACTATTTCTAAAAAAGTAACTATATAGTATTTATAAACCTTAAAACCTAAAGCTTCTAAAAGAGGAAATAGTTATATAAATATATCTTATAATTTATATAGAAAGTTAGGATAGTTAGAATTAAATTCTATATTATATAATATAGTAACTTAAAGCTACCATAAGATACAAGCTTTCCTATAACTACTACTAATTGGCCTATTTAGTTGAAGTCCTATAACTTATAGAGATTTACCTTTTACTTTAATCTTCCCCTTATTATAAAACCATTATAACTAGTAATACTTAATATTAACAAAAGCCTTAGGATAATAATACTTCAGAAAAAGGCTTTTTACTAAGAAATATAAATTTATTTAAAGACTATTATATTTACTTCTATAGTTTCAATATCTATTAACTATTAAGTCGTTATTTGAAAGTTTATTATTCCTAAACCTACCACTCCTCAAAAAGATATTTTAACTAAGAAAACTATTATTATAAAAAAGCTCCTATTACTAAACAAACTACTCTACTTATAATATCTATTATACTTATAGTACTTACTATTCTTATAATATTTATTATTTCTATTATTTTTGAGAGGAGAAATCAGAAATATTCTTATAAGAGTATATGTAAGTTTTAAGTATAGAATCTGTATTATTTTATATATACTAGCCAAGGTATTACTAAAATATATAATGTTTTCTAATCACAAGATATATTCGTTTTGTTTTTTTAGGTCTACTAATAGCTTTATCGTCTAATAATACAGTAGGGGGACATTAAAAACGGTTAATGACGAAATCCTCACCAAAGATCCACTAATCTTGATATTTTTAAATATATTTATATAAATATTAGTACACCCCATTATTCTAAAAGAGAATATATATAAAGATAATTATATACTACTTACTTTATATATAGAAAGTATTTTACTTTTATTTTTACTTCAAAATATAGGAGAATCAGAAAGTTAAAAGTAAATTTTAAAATCCAAACTATATCCACTAAATACCCTATAATATATCCTAAAGCTAAAAATCTAAATTTCTAACTTTTGTTTTCTTGAATATATATAGTATAATATTAGTAGGAAAGCTCTAGGATTTAGATATATTATATAGACTTATACTAGAATTATATATAGACTTTCTAGAATTAATTTACTAATCAATACATAAAGTATTCAATATTGAAAAATCGTGTTTCTAGTGTAAAAACGCTGTTTTTGACGCATTGACCGTTATCAATATCGATCTACTGTATATCGAAGCTGAATATAACTATAGCTACTTTAAGGAGGCTAGGAAGAGTAGTAAAGTCGTCTTTACCTAAAGCTAGCTCCTTTAGGCTTTTATAGAAATAGTTGTAATTCTTATAGTTATTAATAACTTTTATAAGGCTGATATTTATATTGAGATTGTAGGAGTTGAATATAGTAATAGTTTTTATTATTATTATTAGTAGTAGTAGTAGTATTATAAGTAGGAATACTATTTTAAATAGCTATTAACTTATATTTCAAAAGATAGTCAGCTGGTTCTCTATTGCTTTCTTTTATATCTATAGCTATTATTATTAAAATATACTAATAGTATTATTACTTAATAGATACTTCGTTAGTATAAGTTAATATTAGAAGTACTATTATAATACGTTTAATACTTTAAAGCTATTACTAGTATATTAAACTATAGCTTTCTATATAGATTATTATAAGGTTTATACTAATAAGTTCGCAAACCTCTTTATTATTCTATTACCTTTTAGTTTCTATATATATATTCCTAAGTTGGAGCTAGGTTTAAATGAGTAACTATACTACTACGTCTTTTTAACTATATTTACCTATAGAGATATATATAGGCTATAGTATATAGCTAGGTAGTTTCCTATTATAGAGATTATTTACTAAGTATTATGGAAGGCTACGTATAAGGCGGGGAGTTAAATATATAAACTTCTAAAGATATATTCTTTAGATTAATGTTAAAGCTATAATTATCTAGTTTAAAAGTATTCTTTCAGAATGTTTTTAGGTTATTTAAGTAATTGATAGAATTATTCCTTTTTTAAATCTCTTACTACTATTATTAAATCCGTAATATCAATATTACACCAATTATCTTATTTCTTATAATATTAAACTATTTATCTTTTAAATCTCTAAGTAATGTCATATATATTACTTAAACTAACTATAGTTCCCTATATATTATAGTCTACAAACTACTTAATCTAATTTATAAGAAAATATTCATTATTTCTATTTATTTATTTCTCTATAATTCTTCCTATTTCTTATTCTATAGAATTATCTTCTAACTTTAGGAAAATAGTTTAGTTATTAATATTCCTTTATTACTTTACTTATAGTTTAAATAGAAAGATAAAGAAAATATTACATATTGAATGATACTATTCTAGTAAATATACTTTGTAAATTTATTCTTTTACTTTTCAATTATCAAGAGCTTAATATATTCTAATACCAATTTCCTTTTATTTCAACTTGAAATCCTCTATGAATAGTGTAATAACTATTACGGAATTATATATATATAATTAGTACTCTAAATTATTTATTATTATTTAATCTTCGATTACTCTCTACTAAAACTCTACTATTTAGTAATATATTTATCTCATACATGTAACTTATTCCGCGACATTGTATATTATTAAACTTTCCTATATTATCTATTTCACTATTCTTATATAAAATTTATAAAGCATTTTGATTAATAAGTACTTAGTAATACTATACTACTATTATTATATATAGATCTATTTCCCTAAACTATATTACTGAGATAATAAACAAACTACTAGTAAATATATTAAGATAATACTTTCATATCTAATATATTTATTCAATCTAACAATTTATTTATAAGTAGTATACTATTTGTAATTATTATCTTATTAGTTATTCTACTATAAACTCTTTTTTAAGTTAATTAGTAAAAGAAATTATTTTTGTTATTAATAAAACTCTCTAGAATATTAAATTAATACTCTAGTTTTATATAAAATATTGCTACTAGGGTCATAGTTATTATTCCTTTTCTTATTAGATATTATAAATCTAAGCCTTAAGGTTATATAGAATATTACTATTAGGGCTTTATTTAACTACTACCCCTATAGTCTAGTAAAGAGTTTTCACCTTAAATCTAAACTCTTTAAGTTTATTATAATTCTATTAAAATATTACTAGAATATCTTTAATAACTAACTTCTAATATTTATAGACTTCTTACTTAAATTTAATTTAATAGTAGATAGTAGATTATATAAAAGAAAAACAAGATAGTAAAAGATAAGAATAAATATTAATACTTTAGAACTACTTATAAGAATTCTAATAGATCAATCATAAATTAATTTAATAGAAAGTAAAAACTAATCTTTCTCAAAAGTTTCTATATAGTTTTAATAGGGTTATAAAGTAGTCTTATAAATATTATAAGTATTCTATATAAAGAGGAAATTATTCTTTATTATTATTTCGTTTTATAGTAATATCTTCTATTTTCCTATATAGTAGATAATTATATAATTTAGATTAGAAGTTAACTAGATTTTTATTAAGAAATTAGAAGACTTCTAGTAGTTCTTGTAAATAAGCCTATTACCTAAAGTCTAAATATAAGTTAGTAACTTGTATATAATATAGGAATCTTAGTATAATTAGGATATTAATATATTCTTCTAATATTTTATCAAGTATTATAAGAACCCCTATTATAATATTTAGATTTTTAAGAAGATTTACTATTTCTATTTGGAGTTGATATAGATATTTACTAACTTTTTTATTAAGTTTAAATTAGTTATAAGATAAGTAGGGTATTAGGGTATACTAGTAACCCCTAGCTAGGCTACTACTAAGCTACTACTTAGTTATCTATAAGAGGGGTATTTAGGCTATAATAGCTATATTCCTAGTTTAAAGAGTTAGATTTAAATATATTAATAACTTTAGATTTATATTTACCCTCTATATAGATCTATTACTTAGTTATTAAATTATTTCTAATATATTTGAATTTCTATCTATATCTAGGAGTTCTAACTAATATGTTATGTAGGTAGTATTAGTACTATAGTAGTAGTAGTTTTAAGCTTTAGTATAGATAGTATTAATAAGGTTATTATAAGAGAGGTATTAGTATAGTAGGAGTATAGTAGAAGTAATAATTTTAATATAAATAGTATTAATATGATTATTATGAGAAGCTATAGTATTAAGGCTATCTTAAGAGATAATTAGAAAAGTATTAGTATATATTTAGAAGTATATAAATATAGAGATTTCAACCTAATACCTATAAGGTTATTATAATAAGGTTATAATATAAGATTAGTATAAGAAGCTACTTAAGAGGTATTAGCATAATAATAGTAATAGTAGTTTAGGTTTTTATTGATATAGCATTAATAGGGCTATTAAAATATAAGGATTCTGACTATGTAGCTTGATGAGGCTATTATGAGAGGCTATAGTATTAAGATTATTATAAGAAGTATACTAGAGGGATATTAGTATAGTATTAGTATAGTAGAAATAAAGATTTTAACTATATAGTATTAATCAGACTATTATAAGATATTATAGTATTAAGGCTATTATAAGGGATAACTAGAAAGATATTAATATATTTATATAAGTATATAGATATAAAGATTTCGATGTAGGATACCTATATAGCGTTAATAAGGCTATTACATGAGGTTATAGTATTGAGGCTATTATACAAGAGGTATATTAAAAGAGTATTAGGGTAGCATTAGTATAATAGATAACAAGAGTTTGATTTATATAGTATCTATATAGATTAATAAAGTTATTATAAGAGTAGTATAAAGTCAATTATTATAAGATTATCTTTCTATTAAAGTTATTGAAAGAATAAGAAGTGTTTAGAGGGGTACTAATATAGCAGATATAGAAACTTTAATATATATAGTATTAAGAAGACTGCTACTCAAGAGGCTACTAATAAGATATATAGATTTTAGTATATATAATCTCTATGAGGCTATAGCTAGGAGGCTTATAAAGGGATATTAAATAAGTAGAGGTTTTTAAGGTTTTTAAAGGTTTAGTACTACTTTGCTATTTTGTAGTAGTAATATTACATTTAGAAGTATATATTATATAGCTATATATAGCTATAACTAAGAGTTACTATAGGAGTATTAGTAGGTATTTCTAGTAATATTACTAGTAATTAGTAATATTAGGAAGTATGAAGAGGTTCTATTTATTTTAGTAGTAATAGAAGGATTCTTTTATTTTAATTATAAGAGTATTACTATGAAGATATAAAGGATTAAGGGGTTAGCTAGGAGCTAGTATTTTAAGTCTAATTACAATTTAAATCTCTTTAGTCTTTTAGGCTATAGAAGTTTTAAAATATAGTAGAACTAAAACCTAGTAGTAAAGTATTCGTTCTAAAACTATATAGGTTTTATAATTATATAGGCTTTTAGACTATATGTTTTCAGACTATAAAAACTTTAAGGTTATAAGAGTATAGCTTCTTAAGAGGGTAGATAATAGCTACTAGGAGGCTATAAAGTTATAATATTATAAATGAAATATTATATTATCTATAGTATAATAGTTGAGATAGCTATATAGTAGCTAATATAGCTAATATAATATAGACAAAACTAAAGATTTTATATTTTTTGATATAAAGATTATTAGAAGAATAGTAGTAATAGCGATAATATATAATATAATTATAATTCTTATAAAGAGATTATTAGACGAGTAGCAGTAATAGCGACAGCTAGAGTAATAATATATAATATAGTATTAATTTTTATAAAGAGATTACTAGAGAAATAGTAGAGTAGTAGTAGTAGTAGTAATAGTTATATGAGAGGTAATATTAATTAAAGTAGTATATAAAAGTAGTAAATAAAAGGTTAGTAGTATAGTAGAGAATACATTAATAAGAAGTAATATTAATAAGAAGCTAGTAGTATATAAGAAGTTATATTAATAAGAAGGTAGTAGTACATAAGAAGTTATATTAATAAGAGGTTAGAAGTATATGAGAAGTAATATTAATAAGAAACGATAGTAATAAGAGATTATAGTAGGGGTTTAAGTGAGAAGGGGATTACTAGAAGAATAGTAAAGTAGTAGTAGTAGTAATAGTTATATAAGAAGTAATATTAATAAGAAGTTGTAGTAATCAGAGGTTTTAGTAATAGAAGGTTTTAGTAATAAGAAGTTATAATAATAAGAGGCTATAGTATAGGTTTTAATAAGAGGGGGGATCTTTGGAGGGGTAGTGGCGTATAAGATGTTTTAGTAAAGAGAAACTAGTGGTATATAAGAGGTTATAGTAGAGCTATAGTTCTAAGGGGCTAGTAGTATACAAGAAGCTAGTAGCATAAGAGAGGCTTTTAGGAGACTTTATAAATAGTACTATTCTTCCTACTATAGAAATAGAAGTTTAATAAGAATATGAGGGGATAAGTTTATATATAAAAAGTATTAGAAAGCTAGTAGGAGGACTAGGATATATATTATAGCAATAAGAAGTTTTAAGATCTAGGAATAAGTTTATAAGCTTTAAGACTATGAGGATATAATTTATAAGGAGAAGGAATATGTTAAGATATATTAATAGCTCCTAGTTAGATTATTACTAAGTTACTACTTATTTATCTATAAGAAGGATATTTAAATTATAATAGCTAGGATCTTAATTTAAAGAGTTAGATTTAAATATATTAATAACTTTATACTTATATTTACCCTTTATATAAATCTATTACTTAGTTACCGAATTATTCTTCATATAGTAGGTACTCTTAAGTAGGGGATATCTAGCTAAACTACTTCTAACTAGCTTTCTTCTATTAAATTTAAATAGTTACTATTAGCTATATATAATAAATAAATAATATGGTATATAGTCTGAATGTAGGTTGTTGAAAGGTATAATCTATTTAAACTAGAATGAAGCGCTTAAATATATATAAATAGAACGGTTAGATTTTATATAATCCCTATATAACTACTTAGTAGACTCTATATTATACTTATTTTTATATACCTTCCTAGTAGTAGAGTTACTAGAGATAACTTTATATTTTATAAATTATTCTAAATAGTATACTATTATAAATAAAAATAGGTAAATATTCCTAAAATATATTTTAGAGTATTTAAATAAAAGAAATTCTTTATTATAATAAACCTATTATAATTTATTATATATTCAACTATCTTTTATTTTATCTTTAATGAGAATAACTAATTAGCTCCTTCTAAAATTATTATTTATTCAATGTTTTAAATACTATAAATAATTATTTTATTATTCTTTTGCCTACTAGTTTCTTTCTTCCCCTTACATATTAATATTCTTAATAGTTACTTTTTTATACTTATTAGTAATATATATTAATAAAATAGTTTCTATATATTAACTTTTAGTATAATACTAATTTTTAATTATTACTAATATTCTAATTATAGTTTAATTCTACTAAAACTTAAATAATTAATAATAATTCATTTAATATTACTATTAATTTTTTAATATACTTTAATTTAAACATCTTAATAAGTAACTTTATACTAGTTTTTTCTTTATTTATCCCTAAGCTTAAGCGGATACTTATTAATCCTAATTTAAAAAACATTTAGAAATTACATTTTAAGATTATAATTAGCATTTTTTATCCTTATTTTATTATTAATAATATATCTCTGGATACTTATTAATCCTAATTTAAAAAACATTTAGAAATTACATTTTAAGATTATAATTAGCATTTTTTATCCTTATTTTATTATTAATAATATATCTCCTATTTAAAATACTCTCTTTTATTCTTTTTAGGAGGTTTATTTTATTTAGAAACTTCTTTTAGATTATATATTATTCAATTAAATCTAAAATTACTATTTTTCTTTTATATTTTTAAATATTAATACCTTTATCAATCTTACTAATTTTATTTACAACTAGTTAATTTTCAAAATCCAAAACTAGATTGCTAATACTAAAAGTACTTATTTAATTAAAATAGACTTTATATTTAAGTAATAATACGAAATTAAGATATATTACCTTAAGTTATTTATTTAGTTATATTTTGCTAAATTTTCTAAATTACTAAAATGCTTAATACTTTTACTTTTATTTTAAATTTTTAAAATACCTAAAATTAATAGTATTAAGGTTAGTATTTTAAAGAAAATTATTACTATAATAAAAAGGCTAGCTAGAATTAAATACCCCTAAGGATATTCTAAAAAAATTCCTGCCCTATTTCTACTTTTTAAAAATAAGGAAGATAATTTAACTAGTAATTCTCTAGTTACTAAAGAGGATTAAGAAGGAATTAAACTTATTATTAGTAATATTAAGATTAAAAAGGATAATATTAATAATTCTATTAAATATCCAAAAAAGAAAACATATTAAAATTATATCCAAATCTATAAAGAAGTCTACCTAAATTAGAAATTAGGAGGCTTCTTCTAAAATAAATAACTTTAAATACTAACTTAAGAATATTAAATATTAATTAATTAATCTAAATAAGAAGTTTACTATTACTAAATATATCCTAATACAATTTACTCCTTCTAAAAAAATAATTTAAATACAATTATAGAGAAATATAATATTTAACTTCCTAAAATAAAGATTATTAATAATATTTAATTTATTTAAACTATTTCTTATACTATTTATTATTTAAGTTTTATACTTTTTTATAAAAGTTGTTTTTATATTATTAGAATTAGTAGCTAAGATTTATTTTCTAACTATTATTATTAGTATAAAACTAACTTAAGGGGTTCTTATATTCCTATTTCTAATAAAACTTATAA
>QAPF01000751.1:0-18871 GCA_004367935.1 Colletotrichum sidae | reverse complement strand
CAGCTTTAAAATATTTCTAGTAGATAAAGTTATTAGTATAACTAAGAAGTATAAGATTGAAAGAATAAAAAAGAATCTAGTGTTTAAAAATAGGGTATTTAGTAATAATTCTAAATATTTTAAATATATATTAGAAGTAGCTTATTAGGTACTACTTTATTCTTAAAAGGTAAATATATTAAAATATATAGTAATTACTAGCTCATAGTTAGGAAAACTTAAGATAGTATTATTAGATAAGATAACCTAAGGTTAGAAATATTGTATTATATACTATTAATATAATATTGATATAATTTAAAGATTTAAAGTAATTATAACTATAATAATTAGTATAAGCTAGCTTGAAGTATAAGTTCTAGCTGGATGCTAAATATTCTCTATGTGAAGCAAAAGGTTTATATAATATTATTATAGTATTTATTTATATTAATAGTAATAAATCCATATATATTCAGCTACTAATTAGATTTTACTTTGATATAAAGAAGAACTTCTTAGAATTTAATCTAAATATAAATATAAATATAAGAATAATAAAAACGATACTTTTATTTACTTATTAAGTAAAATATTATATAGTCTAAAATAAAATCCTTAACTTTAATATAATTATCTAGAAGATATTCTTTATCTAATAGGATTTATTATATCTCCTTATAATAAAGTAATTTGTATTTTAAATGAAAAACTTTATATAGCTATTTTAACTTATTATATAGATAATATATTGCTAATTACTAACAGTTCAAAAATAGCTAATTATATATATAATTCTTTAAAAAGAAAAATAAAGATTTACGATTTAGGAGAACCTTCTATTTTTTTAGTTGTAATTTATCTATGAATGAAGAAGAAAAAATAGCTATTATTAATTTGAATAAATACATTAAGAAAGTTATTAAGGAGTACTAAAAAGAAACTATTTCTAAATCTAAAACTTCGATAAATAATAATTTCAAACTATTTTAAAATAAAGAAAAGACTTCAAAAGAAGATATTTTAAGATTTTAATAGGAAATAGGAGCTTTTTTATACTTAGCTCTAAAATAAAATCTAATATTACTTTTATGATAATAATTTACTCTTGATTTCCTTATAGTTTAAATTAAAATTGGTTTTTAATTTTTAACTATATATGAAATTATTTTAATATCAATAAAGAATATAAATTTACTTATAATTATAAGAAGTTATCTTCTATTAAGAATATAATAAAACTTACTATTAGTTTATAACTAGTAAATATCGTAATCGATCGATTGTATAAACAGTATATAACTAGTTATTTCTATTCATGATGATTATATCTCAATTATAATATATATATATATATATATATTATATACTATAGAGATAAATCTATAGAATAATCCCTTTAATCTTATTAGTCTAAATAATTAGGTTAACTACTTAATTACCTACTACTATAGTTTTAGCTACTTTAATACTATATTAAACCTAATATTAGTAATACTCTCTTTTATAACTAAAGTATATTAAATATCTAAATTAGTATAAAATATAAAAGTAACATAAAATACAAAAGTAATATAAAATGCAAAAATAGTATAAAATTACCTATAGTTAGATAAGTCCCTTTTATTATACTAAAAATTATAAAGATATTATAAATAGTATTTCTCTACAAGAATATATTCTATATTTAATATTATATTAAATATCTTAAGCTTCTATTATAATATACTTCTCTTTCTTTTTATTAATTTCTTCTTATTAACTTATATACTTTCCTTTTACTTTTATCTCTTCTTCTTATTACTATTAATAGCTCTTATAATCTTTCTTTATATCTATATTATTATTCTATTTATTATTATAAATCCTTTAAAAGCTTGATTATTAGATCTCTTAGTTATACTATTCTATAAAATTATCTTTATTATTAATTTAATAAATCTTAAGGACTTCTTTATACTTATATAATTATGAGAATATTATAATATTAATTATAAAGAACTTCTCTTCAATAATACCTAACTTAATAAAATACTTATAGAAAGAATAGGAATGAATATAAATTACTATTAATATTATTAATATCTTTAAATGATTAATTATTTATCTAAGAATACTAAAGATTATATACTTCATATTAATTCCTATAATTAGATTATAAACCTTAGAAGTTAATATATTTTATATAATTCTTTTTACCTTAATAAAAGAGAAGTTAATAATATTACTTTTAAATCTCAAAATATTATTATTCTTATTATTTCCTTCTATTCCTAAGATAACAATAAATCCTAATTAGAATATTATATCTTTATTATTAATAAAGAATTTATTAATAAAAATATAGAGCTTTATCTCTTTAATGTTAATAAGAATAAATATTAGGCTTTATTTTAAATGATTTATTTACTATATGAAATACTTATTAAATCTCTTAATATCTTCTTCTATTAAATCTTAATATTAAATTATAATAAAGAAGTTGAAATATACTTTTAATTAATATAAAGAAGCTATATATACTCTTTATACTTATTATTTAAGATATATTAAGTTTACTTTACTAGAGGTATAATTAATAAGTCTAATCTTTTTATTTTTATTTTCTTAGATAGAAATTATATTACGATTGTTTTTAAAGATTATTTTATTTCTATTAAAAGTAAGAAGCTTATTATTTATAAATATTAACTTTAAGTTTATTATAAATCCTATTTATTAAAGTTCTTCTTCTTCTTTACTATTAAATTTGAATAAGTAGAAACTAAGAGTATTATCTATCTATATATTTATAATATTAAAATCTAAATTATCTAATTTAGAAATTACAAGGTATGAATTATTTTATTATAAAGTTTCTATCTTTAGTCTATTTGTATAATAATTGGAATATATTGTATATTCATATATATTTAATTTTATAACACTATATAGTAATTAGATAATTATAATTATAATACTTTCTAGATATACTTAATATAAACTAATAAATAGTTTTATTAATATGAGACAATTTAACTATATCTCTATTTATATATATCTTTAAATAATATTATAAAAATAGATTTCTATAGGAATATTAGACTATAATATTACTAATATTATTAATATAAAATAATAACTAACTTAATATATTATTAATAAGTATATAAGGATATTAGTCTTCTCCTAATAATTATCTTTCTTGATAACCAGTTAGAACTTCTTAATAATATATTATTTATACTTTTCACTTTATTAATAAATTCAAAGCTAAAGATTCTTATCTACTTATACTTTAAAATACTAAAATATTTAAAGTATAATATTTCTTTTATTCTAAAGATCCCTTCTTCTTTAATATATAACTTTTTAAAGAACTTATTTAAAGTTATAATAAAACTATATTAATAAAGATTAATAGTTTTAGCTAATACCTCTACTCTCTTATTATAAAATAAATATTATAATATATAGTGTTAGAAAGACTAACCTTTATAATAAAAATATGATTCTTATATAATTATCTTTATTATCTCAGCTTCTCTTTAAATATTATTATTATAATGATTTCTCGAAATAAAACTTCTTCCTTAGCCTTATTACTAAAGAAATTCTTATTATAAATCTTTTTACTTTAAATTGATAATATAATTTAACTATTATTATTCAGAAGGTATTAAATCTGTTTTCTATTTCTATAATATATATCTTACTATTAACTGAAATAAATCTAAAAGGTTTAATCTAATTTTAATATTCTTAATAAATATATATATCCAATTATAGTAAGAATTAATAGATAGATATAATAGAAGAAATGTTTTATATATTTAAAATATTTAAAACTTACTACTATATATAAATCTTATATACTTCTTCTATTATATTTTAGATAATTACTATATATCTTATTATATCTAGAAATAATAATTATAATATATTAAGATATAAGTATATTTTAAAATTAAGGATAATTAATATAGAACTATTAAAACTACTAATATTCTTAATTATTTTAATTATACTTGAAAATAGCTCTTTTTTTAATATCTCTAATATCTTACTATATATAATCTTATAAACCTTCCATAAAGCAATTGAATATTTTTTAACCTTATTAATATTATTATAAACTTCAATTAGTATAATCTTTATCTTATTATTTATACTATTAACCTTTCTTTTAAAACGTTTCATAATAAAATTATATTTTATACTAATAATAATTCTATTTAAAAAACCCTAATATATATCAATCTAAGATACCTTTAATATATACTATATATCTTCTATAGAAATACTCCTTATAAACCTTATAATTATAAATATTATTACTATATCAACTAAATATAATATAAACTTATTATTATTAAAGTATATAATATTAATAATAATTTCTATTTTAAACTTATAGTTATTTTTAAAGCTAAACTTGAATTAATATAATATCTTATTATTTTCTATAGTATTAATAGTAATCCTTTATAATGACTTCAATTTTATTAATAGTTATAATTTAACCTATTCTATTAAAGATATTATTCAACCTTTAAATATTAGGATAATTAAATCTCTTATATTTCTATTTCTACAAAGAAGTTAATAGCCTTATTATAAAGACCTTCTAAAGCTGAGAACTATAAATACCTATTATATCTCTCTATAAGTAATAATACTCCTTCCTATTTAACTCTATTATTAAAGTTATTAAGATTAATTCAGAATTAATTAATATTAAGAAGATTAAGAAGAAATGGAATAACTATTAGTATAATATTAGAGTTAATATTTCTAGGAAGTATAAGTATTTAAACTATACTAAAGCTTATTAAACCTTACTTATCTCTAAATCTTATATTTATTTTTAAAGTAGTCTTATTAAGTTAAATACTAAATATAATCTTCTAAAAACTTTTAATTATTATATATTTCCTATAAATAGTCTTCTTACTCCTATATCTAAGAAGATACCTTTAAATATAACTTTAGAGAATTTTAAAATTAGAAAGACTTCTAATTTAGTTAGTATTATAAAGTAGTAATAAATATAATTCTAAAAGGTTTCTATAAACTTCTTAAAATTAACTATTCTATTTTTACTACTTATAGTTATAAAGTAAATTATAATACAGTTTTTATCTAATATCTTGCTTATATTATTTTATAAAATTTCTATAGTTATTTCTATTAGTATAATTATATTAAAATATATAGTAATTTCTATTACTAATTCTATATTAATAATAAATACTTTTTTAAAGTATAATACTATTATTCTGTATTCTTTACTAATATACTTTATTAATTAATACTCTATTACTAATTTTAAATATATCTAATATTTACTATATCTATTTCTACTTTAGGATCTCTTATAAATTAGGCTTAAAATATTACTATTATTTAATTAATATAGAAGTTAATATAATTACTAATAATCAAAATATGAGCTATACTTTTAGCTATTATATATATAGTCAACTAGAGACTAATTATAATCTATAATATAATTACTCTTTTGTTTAAATTATTATTATTAGCTTCTGAGGATTTCTATGATCTATTTATATAACTTATTAATATCTAACTTTACCTTATTAATATTATTATAGAGAATATAAACTATATTATATACTTAGTATATAGTAATATATATCTCTTTATTAACTTTCTCCTATAAGTCTTAAGGAACTAAATAGATATATCTAAATAAGTTAATTCTAATTATTATTACTTTAATATTTTAACTATATTAATATAATTATAATCTTTAGTAAATATCTTAAGGTTTATATCTTTCTATTCTTTATAATAATTATAATAAGTTATAAGAGTTTGAAATTGATTTCTATCTAGAATAATTATTTAGATAATTAAAAAGTTGTTTTAAATTAATCTAATTAATATCTTATAATATATATATACTTATCTAATTAATATATCATTCAATACTCCTCCTATAAAATTCTATTGAATATAATAATTAATATATTTAATAATAAATATCTAAATCTTATCTTTAAAGATATTAAAATCTTTACTTATATACCTATTAGTTACTTAGTATATTTTATTAAATAATATATTAGCTTTATTATAAGATTAACTAAGAATATTATATTATTTTAAGAATATCCAATAGTTTCTCCTAAAATATATATAAAACCTTAGGGGTTTTTATAATTCTAACTACTATTCCTTCTAATTGGAGTTAGTTCTTATAATAAGACTTTTTATAAATATAATTATCTAAATATTCAATTTAACTAATTATAAGCTTAGTATTGATATACTCCTAATGATTAATATTAATAGTATTATTTAGATTAAAGTTACTTCTATTTTTATACTTTCTAATATAAAGGGTTATTATTCTTTGATAAATATAAACTTTCCAACCTTTATATATTCTAAGTCCTTCTTAATCTCTTATTTTAAATATTAATAATTCTTCTAATTAGTTTTGATACTTTCTTCTATTTATTAAACTAATATATCCTTATTAAATACTTCTATTAAGTTCTTCTTTATAATCTCCTCACTTATAGAGAAGTATACTTTTCTTTAAATAACATAATTCTTAAATAACTATAATATTCTTCTTTCTATTATATTAAAATATATTTCTTCCTAGTTTTAAAAAGCTTTTTAATAAGTATTTTAATAGTCTTTAAAATAGAAGTCTCATTCTTTTTATATTTATATATTTATTTGGTTACTTTTGCTCTATACCCAGAATAATATCTAAGCTCTTCACTTTATATATAGATTTAACTATAACTTTTACCTAATAATAGTATTTATATTAATACTAGTTTATAATTAGTTAAAATAGTAATAAAATTACTTATTATTATAGATAATTATACTTTTAGTTCTAATATTTAACCTTATAATAGTAGAAGACCTCATAGTAATAATTAGGGAGAGCTTTATTAAGGTTAGAATTTAATATATATAGCTTAAAGTAATTATTAAGGTTATAGAGTTAAGAATCTTTTTGAACTTTTTAAAGATAGGATAAAACAGAATATTAAGAACTAGGTAATCTATAACTTATTACTCTTCTATATCTATATTTTTACAATAGATTTGAAATCCCCTTACAATCTATATAACTACTTATAAGAAGAGAAGTATAAGATAAATATAGTAATATTTACTTATAACCCTTATAACTAAAGCTATTAGTTTATTAGATTAGATTTTAATAAGATTATTTTAAAAACTATAATTAATAAATAACTTATAGATATTTAAAAAATAATTATCTAGTAATCCTATAAGTTATTATATTAAGCTAGAAAATTTAGAGACTAGGTATTAATTAGATAATACTCTAATATTAATCCACTACTATAATACTAGCTACTAGATACTTTAGAGTATTATAATAATATAATTATAGGAGTTTTAAAGGTTATTAAGTTATATTAAGAATATTTGTATTCATATAAGTTATATTTATATATTAGTTATATATGATTGATATATTAAGAGTATTTACTAATAAGAATAAGTTGAATCTTATTTTACTTATATAGAGATTGTAAGTTAATTTATATTAGTAGTAGAGAATTTTCATGTTAATAATATAAAGTCTTATCTTAAGGGTAAATAGGGTTTAATTTATAATAGGGATATTGAAATTATAGATAATAAGATTATAATGAATATTTAAATAGAGTACTTATAGTTAGTAGTAATTAAATATCTCGAGATATTTAAATTATATATTAATAGCTATGAAAGTATAAGGGTATAAAGTTGTTATAAAAGGAGTTATTAGTTATTTATTATTAAAACCACTAATATAAAGTAGGTATATTAGTTATAACTATAAGGGGTTTAGCTCTAGATTAATTAGGAACTAGTTATAGTAGTTAGTAAGGGGGTAGGAAGGCTGAAGTTATACTTCAGGAAGTAATATATCTACTAATAGTTGCAGTAGAAAGCGAGCTATTAGCTCCTCCCTTATATTTATATATAATAATAAATATACATATTATTTATACTTATATCTTTATTAGAAGATATAACTTATTCTTCTTAATATTTAAGTATAATTCTCTGATATATATAAATTAGTATCTTTATCCTAATTTACTAAAATACTCTCTTATACTTATTAATATAAACTACAATATTCTAATTTTTTATATTTCTCTAGAATTAGTAATAAGATCTAATAGAAACAAAATATAATTTAGAATAATTAGTTAGAAGAGTATCTATAGTTAGTATAACTTTATTATATCTTAATTATAAGTATTTCTCCAAGAAGCATAGTTTTAGAAATATATATACGTATTAAATAAATTATAACTATTAAGTAAAAGTCTCCCTCTAGTAAAACTCTATATATATATGTATATTCTAATTAGAACTGTTAAAGATTCCTTACAATAAATCTTTATCTAGTTATTATACTTAATAACATACTTAATAATATATACAGATTAATATAACTAGTTATAACTAAGAATAATATTAAAGTTAGTATAATTATTCATTTAATATTTAGCTATAATTATTTACTATAGCTATATAAATATACTATTAATAATAAATAGAAGTAATAAGAGATGAAAATTAAGTACTACAAATTATTATTATATATATTTATTGATATATAAAGTAATACTTCTTCTTAATATCTTATAGAAGATAAACTTAAGAAGAATAATTATTATACCTATTAGATAAGTAGTAAGATCTATCTTATTAAGTTAATATATATTAATCCTATCTTATATTATCTCTTATAATTATCCCTCCTCTTTATACCTTAAGTCTTGTTATGAATTATTAAATACCTTCTTCTTTAGATTTGTAAGATATTCAATAATTATACTTAGTTAAATAGTTATATATTTCAGTATCTATTTAGTTCTTCTTATATTTCTTAATAAGTAATATTGATTAGTCTTTTATATTATTAATACATAAGTAAATATTTAGAGAAATAAGTTTTTAGAGAATATTTAAAGATAGGAGTAGTAGATAATAATTTTATAATACTCTTAGCTTTAGTATTTTTTATTATAATATTATAAACCCACTATTTCTCTGGATATCTCTATAGGATATATATTATAGATATATATTATATAAAGGGAATATACTATAAATATAATTATTATTATTTCATATTACTAACTTCTCTATATTACTTCTTAAGATTTCCTTATTAAATAAAATAAGGCTTTTTAAAAAAAACATCCTTCTCTCTTATTAGTTATAATTCGAATTCTAAGAGTTAGATTAAGAATTAGATATCTTTTATTCTTTAGGTTATTTTTATTAAGAGAAGGTTTATTATATTATTATAATTATCAAATTAATCTCTTCTTATCTATCTATTTACTAAATATATATAAGATATCAGGGGATAATAATAAGAGATAGTAGTTTACTATAAATCTTTCTCTCTTATTTGTATAAATCTTATTACATTTATTATTATACTTTTATTTAAGCAAGTTAGTGGAGATTTTAATTATTAGTTTATTATATAATAGATATAAATAATATTAAGTTTATGGGTTATTATAAGTTTGCCTTTTTTCTCTATTTTTATTGTATAGGCTTCTAGAGGTTATATTAGTATTTTGGAGTAATAAACAATTATAATAACTTTAAGTTTATCTATTTCTATTATATAGGCTTCTAGAGATTTTCTTAAGAGGTATTATAATTTTATTTGTTTAGATTATTCTTTATTAATATATAGTTATATAGTAATAAATAGTATTAGTAGTAGTAAAATACTAGTAATTAGTATTAATTTATTACTGGTAAATATTATAGTTAATTAATTATATTAATAGTATATAACTAGTTGTTTCTTTTTATAATATCTATATTTAAATTATAGTATATATATATATGTTATATACTATAGGGATAAATTTATGTACTAATTCATCTATTCTTATTAGTTTAAATAAGTAGGTTGACTATTTAGTTACTTATTACTATAGTTTTAGCTACTTTAGTGCTACATTTAACCTAATACTTGTATTACTATAGAGTTAAATATTAAAACTAAGAATATAATTATCTATAATAATAAGTAAATTTATTGTTATTTTAATTAGTTATAAATTAGTATTAATATAAATATTATCATTAGGTAATATTTATAGTAAGATCGATATATAGAGTGAAGAACTTAAATATTATTTTAAATACAGAGCAAAAGTAACTAAATACTATATTATATATTTAGCTTCTTACTTAGTAAAGAGTTTTATATAATATCCAATATAGAATCTCTATAATAAAAAGAACTAATAATATACTATAATATGTATACCTCTCTATAAGTAAGTAGACTAAAGCGAATTTAGTAATATAACATTTAGTTTAAATCTAACCTTAGCCTGAAAATAGATAATATAAAACAATAGAATAATAACTAGGTATACAGACTAATAAGTCTAGGCTATATAATAATCTCCATAGTAAGTTATAGCCTAATATACTAACAGTAGCTTTAGAGTATTAAACTTACTATAATAATACTTATAATTTTAACTTACACTAATTAGTAATAATACTATTAGTATATGTTGATAATACTAGTTTTATAGATAAAAGAGACTAATAAAATACTAGCTTTCTCTTTATTTTTAGAATATAAGTTAATAGGTATTTGTAACATATTTTAGTTAATAGCTATTTATACAATAATAATAATAATAATAATAATAATAATAATAATAATAATAATAATAATAATAATAATAATACATCAACACCTAGTCTCCAATATCGCTAGCTTAATACAGCAGCTTGTGAGATAGCTAGACGATTTTCTTTTAAATAACTATAAGCTACTTATTAATTATAATATTTAGAATAATTTCATTAAGACTTAGTCTAATGTATTAATAGCCTTAATTATAATAGTTATAACTAGATATCTCTATATCTATGTAATAGTTATTTTTTATAAGTAGTTATATAGATTTTGAAGAGATTTCAATTCTATTGTATAAATTATAGAAGAGTAATAAATTATAGAATATCTAGCTCTTATAGATACTTCATCTTATTCTTTTCTTAAGAGGTTTATAAAAGTTTTCAACCCTATAACCTTAGTAGTTATTTTTAATTATATATATTAAGCTTTAATTTTAATGAAGCTCTCTCTAATTATTACTATGAAGTCTTCTATTACTATAGAGTTAAATATTAAATCTAAGGGTATAATTATCTATAATAATAAGTAATTCTATTACTAGTATAACTAGCTATAAGCTAGCATTAGTATGAATACTATTATTAGGTAAAATGTATAGTTATATATATATATATATAGGGTGAAAAGCTTAGATACCATTCCAGGTATAGAGTAAAAGTAACCAAACAATAATAATAATAATAATAACAATAATAGAATATATAGAAAAGTAAATGAATAGTAAACCTTATTATTAAATTGTAATATTATACAATAGACTCTATTAATAATATAGATAATATAGATATTTAATATAATTGAAAGATTACTTTTTTAAAAGTATATAAGTTATATAATAAATAGATAGTAACTATATATGTATAAGTAGGCATCAAGTAAACTAAAGTATTACTTTATTAGAGTTAGTAAAACTTCAATTTTAGTCTCATATTTTACCTTAATTCTATAATACTACTAAAGATACTACTTTTATATTAATAGTAAGTTAATTATAAAGTATTTATATAGTTAATAATCTCGATACTTTTTTCTCTCTAGCTAATATTACGACTAATTATATTCTATATCTCTAGATTTCACCTTATATTTATTATAGTTTATATTAAATTCAATAGCTAAGTTATAATACTAGTTATATTAATATATTTTATGATGTTTAATTCTACAAATAAGATATTTTATTAAACTATTAAACTTTCTATATTGTTTTTTCTATTCATATTATGATTAGTTCTAAGTTTTTAATATAATTTAAATTTCTTTATATAAAAAAACATTATTTTATTATCTTATAAACGCATTTTTTCCTCTAGTATTTCTCTTTTTTTTATAAAATTTCATCGATATTTTTATAGTAAGAAAACTTAGTAGGATTATTATAGCCCTTAGTCAAACTTTAGAATATACAGATTCTTTTTGTTTGCAAAGCGGCGTATTACCAAAATGCCTCCGTCGCAATAATCGGAATCGTATTCCTCGTAGGGCTGATGCTTGACGCGGAATATAGGTGTCTGTGCGCCTTCCCCCTTGGGAACACTGCTCTTCGCTGATTGCACAAGCCCAGCGAGGCGACAGCGAGCTACCTTACCCAACTTCACTCTGCTTTTGTGGGGAAACCAACATCGATCGCCTCACCCGGACCTACTTATGATGGCAGCTTTCCAAACCGAACATCAGAGAGTATGTTTGAGAGAGGCTGCCCATACTGCTCACCAGCTTAGGAGGAAAAATGATCTGATCTGCCTGCTGGGCCCCAAAACTATGACGCTGGACTACAATAGTCAACGGAGCATTCATCGATCAGAAACAAGGGAAACCAGGCCTCACAGTGTTCATACCTATACGCGGTTAGTAGAAGGGTGACAGTGACGATGGCGAATGTAAACTGGCTACCCGTACCCTCGCAGCAGCTTTCATTAGAACCTTACCACTGCAACTTCGAACCAGCCGCCTCCGTACATACCATCCATGTTTCTTTTCTTACTGCCCTACTTGAGTGTCCCAACGTAGCTTGCCTCAGATAGGCATCTGATCGTTTGATCTACTAGTCTTTCGTGGGCATTGGTGACAACGTACGTAGCCAGAATAGTACGGTTAAATCATGACCATATCCTGCGTTGCTATCTCAGGAGTTGGGCATACTGGGGTCTACGATCGTGCTCCTGAGGATTCGACATCCTTGTCCCAGGCTGCTTGCCTAATTAGACTACTGACTTACAGAATACCTGTTACCCAGTAGCTCCCTTCTCGTCTCCCGCCTCCTGGACCTTCCTTCCCTTTCCGTTGTTGCCCATCACGTGTGGTAGCCCCGGACCCACTCTGGCTTGCTTGCCATCTTCTGCCTGCGCTTTCGAGCCTCCCCTTCTGCTTCTTTCCTCTCTCCTTCAAGTCGCAGATTATATCCACTTGGGAATCGAGTCCGGGCGAGCGGATTCTGCTTCTTGCTTACTTCAGGAAACCGCATCACTTCATCTTTTTCTCTCTCCTTCAAGTCGCAGATTATATCCACTTGGGAATCGAGTCCGGGCGAGCGGATTCTGCTTCTTGCTTACTTCAGGAAACCCCATGTCCTCATTTCTTTCTCCCACCCATCTCTCTTGAAAGTGGTAGTGTCTACTTCCCTCTAGGAACAGGGTCTGGGCCTACGGAACGCGCTTTTGGCTCACTTCCACCGCCTCGAACCACTTCCATTTCTCTTCCCTCGTTTCTTCTTTTCCCTACGTCGCGACATCACCTCACTAGGTTTTCATCGAACTTCCCCCCTCCGGCCGATTTGATTCGAAGCTCACGGCTGCCCAGCCTATCTATCTTGTCGATTTCGGTAAGTCCCCGCACCTTCTCCCAACGTCCTCCGCGCCTTTTTATGGCCCAAGTGCGTCTGTCAAGTTTCGATCGACGAAAAAGTCGCTCTTGACACATCAGCGCATCCCAGCGCTGCAAATTCCTGTCATCCTGGACACATTATCTCACCTTTATCGATATACATCTAACACGTTCATCGCACAGATCCGACAGATTCGATACAATGGCCGACAGTGAAAGTCGCTGGGACACTGAGCCCCAGGTATGTACTGGCTCTGAGTTTACTTAACACGATTCATATTGTAGCTAACAACTACCTAGGACGATGAATGCGACCATGCCAGCACCGAAATGCAAGGTTCAGAGCAGGCCAAGGATGTAAGTTTGCGTCTCAGTCTGGATGTTACTTTCCTGCACATGAAATCTAACCATATTGTCCTAGTTGACCCCTGATGAGGCGCTGGCCAGAATGGGCTGCCTCGTGAGGGTCTCGAATGACGCTTGTACCTGGCATTCAACGCCCTCGGCGCAGAACACAGAGGGAAACGGCCACCGATTTGGCGAGTGCTCCAGCGAATGCCTATCCTTCGAGATCCAGATCGGCGCTGCAAGCGTTACCCCGCTCATGTTGAAATACATCAAACTCGAGATTCACCTGTTTGACGCCGGCTTGCCTGACAGCTGCGTCGGAGAGGCTCTGCTCTACTTCCAAGGAATTGAGAGTCTGGCCGTCGTCGAGCTGGATCTGCACCAGTCTAAGCTTGCACTGCAGGCGCACCACCCAGAGGCCATTCCTAGAACCAACCTCATCAAGATCTCGTTGGACGTCTCGGATCCTACCGTCAACATCTCCGGTTCCCAGGAACTTTCGGTGAGAAACTTTGACAAGGCTCTCAGGATCAGGAGCAAGCACCCCAACGAGTCGATCGGAGAGGGACGCTTTGCAGAACTCGACGCCGTCCGAAAGATATTGCTCTCAAGTCGTACGCACCTCGACATTCTCATACAGAAGCCCAATCTGAAGGATGGCGGAGACTTTGCCAACGACCTTCAAAACACTCTCGAGACTATGTTGCGCGCAGACAAAGGTCAAAACCCATTGGACCAGTGGTTCGCAAAGAGCCCCAAGGCTCATGATCTTCCCTTTGGCAATGTGCCCATAATGGGCGGAGCTCTCCCCTCTGGTTTACCGAGACAACTGCCTCTGGTCCGATTCGCTTCGGAAGACCAGTACACGGTCACTCAGATCGTCGGCTCTGTGAACGCAGCCCTAGCCGAGCTTGCTGCGAGCTCAGACTCAGTATCTAGAGATTTCGACGCGGTTCTGATTCCCATGTTGAGCGCCAATCAGAGCTCCCAGTTCATCGTCGCAGTCATTCCTAAAGGGCGTGACACCTATCTCCCGACGTACGGCGAGAACTGTCACATTCAAATCGCAGACCAGAAGGCCAACTCCGTGGTTGCCCTCCCCGACATGAGCAGTGTCCATCGGTCTCTGGCATCTCACGTCGGACGACACGAGGACGATGACAATGCGTATTTCGTTAATTCGATCCGCGAGCACCTAGAAGGCCTGTCCCAAACAGCCTTTGACGATTCAGCCATCCTTTCGTTGCGTCGCAACAATGATGAAAGCCCTGAAGAGCATGGTGCTAGGCTGTCAAACTTCCTGGAGCACAACCAGAGCTCTCTCATTCCTGAAGTTTCCGAGACCCCTGGCGACCAAGAGTCTATCTGGTTTCCAGCAACAAGAGTTGACATTCCCATACCCGTTCTCCCACATGACACCCAGGTTTACATCGCGTCTTGCCCTCTCCAGCCGCGAGACAATGATGCAGCCAACGACGCTCCTCGGATCCCAGTCTCGGTCGTTCTTCCAATTCTCAAGTTAGAACCAGACATCACGATTGAGGCATACTTGAAGAGTGCCCGGAAGAGCCAACGGGATGTCAAAGTGAAGGTTCGTCGCTCGCCCTCGGACAAGACCATCAAGGCCGAAGTACACGCAATGAGCCTCCTCCATAACTCGACCTCTGCTACTCTTCAGCAAATCGGGGATCAAAGCGTCGCCGCCTACAACTACATCAAGGCGTTCAAGCGAGATGAAAACACGCCCTCCGTCAATCTGCATGACGTGTTCCCGATTCTCGGTCGACTTAATCAACTCAAGGACACAAAATGTCCTGAAGAGGTCAGTAATGAGTACGCCAAGCTTGACGATGCGAAGCACAAAGTCCTCAAAGGTCTGGAGGACCTGCCTGCCGGACTGGGGTTTATTCCAGGCGTTGCTGGGTCGGGAAAGACTCATTTGATCAAGTTTCTCTTGGCGGTCTGCATGTTTGGCGAAGGTGCTGCGAAACCAGTCCCTGCCATGTACGTCGCTCCGAACAATCAGGCAGTCGATGACATGGCAAACAAGTTTCACGACTACTTTGAGAGCCTTGGTCTCGCAGGAGCACCAACAATCATGCGCTTGTATGGTCTTGATTTCGAAGTCAAGTCTATCACTCGCACCCTCGCGCCCGGACCGAGGCAACCGCACCAGTACTTTGATCTCGACGCCGCGGAAGCTCGAGTCGATGCTATGGACTCCACAATCCAGACGGATCCAGCTTATCAGTTTCTCGCTGTGTATCAACTTGAGAAGTTGGGCGTACAGATGCACCGAGACAAGCAGAGTCGGAACAAGCGGATTCGGCCTACGAAGAATGTGTCCGCGACCACTGCGGCCGTTGATTATTACAAATCCAACATCAGCAAATACCAGGACCTTACGGATTTACTCACCAGAAGCAAGCGCGACGGAAAACTGGACGACGGCGACATCAAAGAAGTTCGGTTGCTAGTCAAAAATGTCTTTCACGAAATGCTTTCGGACTTCAAAGGTGTAATATGCACTACGCCAGTGGTCTCTGCCAATGCGACCGTTCGAAGGTTTCAGCCGGATCTGATTTTCACAGACGAAGCTGCTCGTCAGTCAGAGCCCAGTGCCCTCATTCCCATTGCGCATTACAGCCCCAAGGCTTGGCTCTTTTTCGGAGACCCATTTCAACTGAAGCCCTACGTTGGTCATGCAACCCGTGTTACGGATAATCCATTCGTCAGACAGCTCTCTGTCTCTTTACTTGAAAGAGCGACGAAAGCCAATGTTGAGATAGGTTGGATGGACGTCTCACACAGATTCCGAGGCAATCTTCGGGCCCTGCCTGACAAGATCAACTACTCAGGGCGAATGAGAGGCTCGTCCCAAATCGTCCGGTGGCCAGAATCCACGAGAGCCTTTGCTGACGAGCTGGTTGCTCTCCTCTCGATCAAGACAAAGACGACATCGCGTCTTGTTGTGCAATTTCCCACCGCCCGTGCCGAGGAGCGTGGAACGTCGTACCAAAATATGACACACGTCAAATGGGTGACAACTCACATCAAGAAGATGTTGGGTAACAGAAGCTTGAAAGACGTCAACTCCGACAAGCCAGCCAGGGTGTTGATCGTTCCCCTGTATAAAGCTCAAGTTGACCTATACAAGCAAGTGCTGGCGGAACAACGTGGGACTGGAGACCTGTCCGAGGAAGATGTCCGCCGCATTGACGTGCGCACTCTGGATTCCTCTCAGGGAGAAGAACGCGACCTTGTGATTGTTGACTATGTGCAGACGGAGCGCGCCGGATTCTGTCTCGATGCACACCGCAACTGCCTTGCTACGACTCGAGCCATCCAGGCGGAAATCTTGATTATCAACGAAGACATGCTGCGCCGAGCCAGCAAACTTGGTCAGATCGTCGGCGATGCGTCAGAGTTCGGTTACTGTCTGCAGGTAAGGTCATGCACGAACTGCGGGAGCCCTGCCCACGCAGATGACAACTGTCCCAAGCCGCTTGTCTGCATAGACTGCAAGCAGCCCGGCCACGCCCGTGCGAAGTGCCCTGGTGTCCAATGCCACAATTGCCGAGAGCTTGGCCACCTGGCCGCTAGCTGCCCCAAGAAGAAACTCTGTCAGCAGTGTGGCGAAGAGGAAACCATCACGCACAGGAAGACTTGCTTGGGCAAGAGGATTTGCTCCAACTGCTGGCAATGTCATACTGGGGAAGCCTGCATGATGTGCTCCCACTGCCGCGTGCTGGGCCACAAAGCATACGAGTGCGACAAAAACCCCCACTCGAAGACCGTCAGGGAGCAAAGCACTGTGGTGTGCAATTCCTGCGGCACTTCAGGCCACAAAGCCCGCGATTGCCCGGACAAGCCTCAGAAGAGTTGTCACTCATGCGGATCTACGGATCATCTGAATCGCGACTGCCCCAACCCCCGATGCAGGCTCTGCAATGAATTGGGCCACAAGAAGATGGATTGCCCCAGTCTTCAGTGCAGGAACTGTGGCCAGGTGGGACATACACAGACCCAGTGCAAAAACCGGATGGTTTATTGCAAGAAGTGCAAGCGGTCTGGACATGTGGAGACCAATTGCGACAGACTAGGCGATCCGTCAACAAAACCTACGACTCACGGGAACGACAAATTGGTCACGGTCATTCCATTCGCGGACATGATGAGACGCCAAGACCAAGGTACACGACCTGGCATTCTCGGACTCATGGATTCTGTCGCTTACGCTGCGTGTGAGCGAGCTGAGGATAATGAAGCTAAGGATGAGGGAGCTGAAGTTGAGGGAGCTGAGGATGAGGAAGCTAAGGACGAGGGAGCTGAAGTTGAGGGAGCTGAGGATGAGGAAGCTAAGGACGAGGGAGCTGAAGTTGAGGGAGCTGAGGATGAGGAAGCTAAGGATGAGGGAGCCGAAGTCAAGGGGGCTGAAGTTTAGGGAGCTGAAGTCGAAGGTGACAAGGCCCGTACGAAGGATGGAGGCGTGTGGTCAAGCTGTGGTTACCATTGGTGAAGCCAAGGCTATGAAGCTCAATGGCAGACTTGACTACATTGATATGGACATTGGCTCGTTTGGCTGGGCGATGTCGGCTCGTGGAAATCGACCACGACACCTAGGTTTTCGTTAATTATAGTACAGAAAATGGGCGAGGCAGTCTCCTCACTACGTTGCATTGCTCATGTGTTGACGATTGGGTGGCCCGCAGAGTATGGTACATTCCCTAGGTATTGGTATGCTTCAACCTCAGCCTCAAAAGTCTAGGGTGACACTCGCCTGACCATCCCGAGCATTCAGCACTATTAATATCAGGAATAACACGCTCGAGAGGCAGAGTTTGCACCAGCTAGACCTTAGGCGCTAGTGCTATTTCTATAGGCTTCATCCTATTTAAACTACTTAAAATAGAACTTTATATAAGATATATAACTATATTTAATTATATATAATATATATTAGATTTTACCTTTTAATTATATATAATAGTATCTAACTAACTATTATTAGCCTTTGAGTATATATTGACT
>QAPF01000750.1:0-18857 GCA_004367935.1 Colletotrichum sidae | reverse complement strand
AATAAAGTTATCAAAAATACTTTAGAGTATACTATTAATATAATATTAAAATATTATAAATATATTTATTAGTTTAAAAAGAATAATAAGTTATTTAAATAAGTTAAAATATATTTAAGAAATAGTTTTATATTTATCTCTTTTTATAATCTAGACTTTATAAAAAGCTATTTAGATATCTATTTTTATAAATTATATTATTTTAAATAATTAGTATAATATCTTTTTAATTAATAATAAGAAGCAATAGTTATAAGTACTAATAGTATTAAGAATTTAATAATCTATATGGAACTACTATTTTCTTCTAGGTTTTTTAATAAAGAAGATAGGTATTTTAATTATAAATAAGCCTATTTAAATCTAATTTTTATCTATTAAGTTTATAACTTAATATTAGATTTTGAGGAGGTATTCTCTTAATATATTATAAAGTAGTCTTTATAATAAGTCTAGTTTAATTCTATCTAAATTCTTCTTAAAGTAAATATAATAGTTAAGAGACTTCTAATAAAGTAGGAAGCTAAAGGTTTTATTTTTATTAAATAAGTTTATGAAGGAGGTATAAATATCTAGTAATATAAATATTAATTATTCTAATATATTTAGTAATATAGCTATTAGAACTATATTAATCTATACTAAGTTAGTTACTAACTACTTATATACTCTTTTTCTTAGATTAGAAGATATTATAACTAGTAATTTAATAAGGTTTATAAATCTATCTATGAATATTTCTTTTAATATATTACTAATAATCTAAATAGTTAGATTACTAATTATGATTTTCTTTAATTTATGTTTTATAAAATTTAAAATAACTCTTCTATATTATAATTATAACTTTTTAAACATAGCTAGATATATTATTTTTAAAATTATATAGAATGAAGTTTTAGATATCTAACTATTTAGGTTGATATATATTCTAGTTATCTTAGTAATAAAAATGTTCTAGTTAGTATTTAGAATGATATCTAATTAGTATAATTATAATAATATGATTAATATAAGATGTTATTATTATATAAACTCCTTACTAACTATTTTATAGTAATTATAACTACTATTAATTTAAAAAGAGATAAAAGACTTTTTATTTATTAATATAGAAATTACCCACTTGATGTAGTGGTTTAATATCTAGCTGGCCTTTACTATTCTATAGTAAGAATAGTAAATTTGAATCCTATAGTAGGTAAGCGCGACTAGTAGTTACAAACCTTCTAGTTATATAAACTAAGTATAATAACTACTACTAGCTATTATATTAGCTCTTACTGACAGCTATTAATAGCTAGTGACTATTAATAACTAGTAATAAGTAATATCAGCTAGTAGTAAGTATTATATAATAACTTATTATAATTCTTTAAAGAAGTAATTATAATAGATAGACTTATATTTTCCCTATTTATTAGTAATTATATTAACTAACTATATTTACTACTTGAGGTTTCTTCTATTTAAATAGTTCCTTAGTACTAATAGTATCTATAGAGTAAATAAGATAAAAGCTAATTATTAAGTATAACTATTTCTAAAGGGTCCGAGAGAGGCATATAACTTTAAATAGATGAGAGTCCTTTAATACAACCATATTAATATAGAAATTAAGAAGAATAGCTAATTTATTCATTTCTATATCTCTCTAGTCTTATTTATTACTATAGTATTATCATTTGATAGTTATATTAATCTGCTTCCCAAAGAGTCTTATTTTAATATAGAAATTAAGAAGAATAGCTAATTTATTCATTTCTATATCTCTCTAGTCTTATTTATTACTATAGTATTATCATTTGATAGTTATATTAATCTGCTTCCCAAAGAGTCTTATTTAGAAAACTAGACTTTTTCCTTATTATGTATAATCCTCTTATCTAAATATAAGACTTAAATATGAATATTAAAAGCTCCTAGTAAGTAGGTAGAATATAACTTATATTTAATAATAAAATAATCCTTAATACTATAATATATATAGGTATTAGCTTATATAGATATCTAAAAACTATAAAGTCTACTTACCTAGTTTTATATATATTTATAATAAGAGTTAACTAAAGCTTACTAATTGTTACTACTTATCTATTTAACTCTTTATAATAGGGAGGAGTAATATTATAATAAAGTTATATTAATATTAGAATAACTCAAATTACTTCTATATTTATTATCTATATATCTTTATTCTCATTAACTATTAGTTCTACTTAGGATAAAAGTTATAACTTACTATAGTTTTATAACTCTATATTAAGAATCTTAAACTTTATCATAATGATACAGTAGTACTAAACCATAGTATAATAGTCCATCTAGTTAATATTATAATTAATAGTAATTATTTAAATTTAATAAGAAGAATTTTATTAGAAGTAGTCTAGCTAGATATCCCCTACTTAAGAATATCCTCCTATCTATCATATAGCTGACTCAAATTTAATAAAGAATTTGGTAAATATATATTTAATTTCCTAATAGAAATAGCCAATCTTCTTCAAAGCTTAATTATAATAATAAGGATTTTTATAGTATCTAATAAAGTATTAGAGAAATATATTAATATTCTAATTATATTAAAACTTCTATATTATATAAAAGTTATTAACTTATATTTAGACTTTAAATAACAGGTTAACTTAGAAGAATTATTAGAAGTCCTCTAGTCTTTTAATAAAAGTTTAATTAATTTCTAATTTATACTATATAGTTATCTTTTATATAATAAAGTAGAAAGTATTATTATTAAAAGAAGTATGAATAAGAAGTAGTTTCTTCTTTATAAAAGATATTTATATTACTTATAAAGCTACTTTACAATTCTATTAAAATTATATAAGGGTTTTTTAGAAAGATTCATTTTTATTTTCTATTAAAGTAATCTACTATTAGTCTATTAAGACTCTTATTAGGAATTCTATAGTATTAACATTTATTATTATTTTCTACTATTTTCTATTTCTTTTATATAATCTATTATTTATTATTAAGTTAAATATAAGTAAGAAGTTTATCAATATTAGAAATTAGTTATAAGAAATACTTTAATAGTATTTTAATAATATTATAATAAATTTCAAGAGTTTATACTTAAGGTGAAAACTCTTTATTAGACTAAGGGGTAATAGTTATATAGAGTTCTAATGATAATATCCTCTTCAGACCTTAAGGCTTAGGTTTATAATACTATTCTAATTACTAAGTTATACTAAAGATAGGATATAGAAGGTTAATAGATTATAAAATACCTAGTTTTTATAACTATTCTATTTTATTCTATTTTTAAAAGGTTTATAAACATTCTTAACTCTATAACCTTAGTAGTTACTTTTAAATCTATATATCAAGTCTTGGTCTTAATAAAACTCTCTCTATATAGATCATTACTATAAATTCTTCTATTATTATAAGATTAAAAATTAGAACTAGAATATAACTATCTATAATAATAAGTAATGTTATTATTATTTTAACTACTTATAAGCTAGTATTAGTATAAATACTGTTATTAGGTCAAGTTTATAGTTCAATCTACATATAGTATGTAGAGCTTGTATACCATTCTAAGTATGGAGCAAAAGTAACTAAATAAATATAAAATATATTTATAAATTTAAAGAATAAAGTCTTATTAAACACTTCTTAAGAACTAAAATAGTAACAAATTAAAAGTATTAGAAACCTTACTTAATTTATAATATATATATCGCTAAAACTACAAGATACTTTAATTTTAAATATAGAATAATTCTTATAATACTACTTCTAATAATATCTTTTATTATAAATAGTAATCAAACTATAGTTTAAGAGATTTCTTAATATTAGATAACAATAAGTTTAATCCTTTATATAATAATTATAAGATGACTAGATATCTTATTTATATACTTTCTACTTTTAAAAGGTTTTATAAACTTTTCTTAAATATATTAAAATACTATAAATTATATAATTTAATATCTCTATAAGATAGAATTCTTAATATTACAATTTAGAAGTTTAAGAAGTATTAATCAAATATTTTAAATACTCCTAATTACTAGAAATACTTCTTTTATAAATCATAAAAGACGTTTAAGATTAAATTATAATCATACAATATCTTTACCCAGAAGACTAATTCAGTAGAAGGTGATTTAATAAAATACTATTAGAATATTAATAATTAATGTAAAACTTCTTAGTTTTAAGTATATTTCAAAAAGGCTAAAATAGGAAAAAGACTGTCTTAGAATATTGGGTTTAACCCTTGAGATAATTAAAAGATCTATTATAATAATTATTAACCTATTAGACTAGTTATTTCAAATAGTAAATATCTATTTACTAGCCTCAAATATATAGATATTAAATAAATATAGCTATATTAAAAATACTTCAAAAGGGGTTTCAAAGTAGTCTATATACCTATAGATATAGAGCTAGTAAATAGACTTATAAAAAACTTAACATAAGTAAAATTCAAATAATTTAAAATACTTCTTAACTTAAGAGATGAAAAGTAATATTCTTAAGACTAATTAAAATAGATAAAAAAGACTTTTAGAGTTATTTGTAACTATTTAAATAATATCTATAAGTAATCTTAATTCTTAAAGTCTAATTATTTAATAAAGTATCATAATAATATTTATATAAAGACTAAAAAGACGGTATAATTCCTTAAGCTATTTATAAAAAATATAACTCTCTAATTAAACTCTTATCTAATTCAAAATAAACTACTTAAATTTGGAATTCTAAATAGGTAGGTTAAATATAGCAATTAGTAAATAGAACTAACCTAAATAGATATCGACAATGAATTATATCTTCTAAAATAAAAGCTAATATTAAAACTTGTTCAAAGACTAGAAAGAAACTATTGAAAATAATTACTAAAATATAACCTTTAAGACTCTAACTTCTAGATTTACTAATAACTATCTACAATTTAAAGCTCTAGCTTTTAGACCTTCTAGTAATTGGTTAAAATATACAATAGTAACTAATAGAAGGCTTACTCAGAATTATTGAAAGACTAAAGGTATTACTAGTAGTAGAAAGTTAAATAGATAGTATTACTTTAAATAATTAAGTAATAATAGGTTATGTAATAACTAGAGCTTTAATAAGGGAATTAGAAATATTTCTATTCTTGAGAAAGATTAATTCAAACTCTTTCTACTATTTAGACTAAAATTGAAAACAGAATAGTTTCCTCATAGTATTAACTTTCTTACTCTTTGACTATAAAAGGTCAGACTTAAAACTAGAGGTTTCAAGTCTAATTACTTATCTTATGATTATTTAAGATTGAAATAATATTTAAATACTTCTTAAAGAACTTATAAATTCTATTAGAAATTAAAATATATAATTCCTTCAACTGAATTTCAAATTGATAATATTAATTCAAGAATACATCTTTCCTTCTAGTTCTAATGGTATAAATAATCTTTATAAGGGAGTATAAAGCTTAAACAATATATAATATAAGAAATAACCTAAATAAGTTAAATCTTACTTACAATCTTCATCTAAAGAAGATAAAATCTTAGATTTCTCTACAGCCTTATTTTAATTACCCTTTTTAAAAAAAGTAGACTTTATTAGAATCTTCTTAGAAATAGTAGACTTCTTATTCAACTTAGCTAATTAATATTTAATATGCTTAAGTTGGCATTTGAAGTTATTTATTTTAAAAAAAGCCTCCTAATCTCTAATTTAAACAGACTTCCTTATAGACTTAGAAATAATCTTAATATACTTCTTAAGATATTTAATAAATTTATCAATATTATCTTCTTTATTTTTAATATTATTAATAGTAAGTCTAATTTCTTCTTATTCCTCTTTAATAACTAAAGAATTTCAAATTCAATTATTTTCTTTATCTTTAGAAAGAAAGAATAATATAAGAACCTTTTTAAAGTATCTATAGAAATATTTAATTCTAATAGAAGTAACCAGCTTTTTTATTATAATAGTAGTTTTTTAGAATAGTAACTTTACTATTATTAGTTTTAAATATTTTGAAAATTTAGGAATAGAAGTAAAAGTGTCAGATATTCTAATAACTTAGGAAACTTGGCAAAATATAACTAAGTAAAGAGCTTAAGTCAATTTATTTTAATTTCACACTATGATTCAAATATGACATCTCCTTCAATTAGATAAATGCTTATAATACTAGCAATCTAACTTTGAATCTTAAAGATTGAATAATTATAAACAAAATTATTAAACTTAACAAAAGTATTAATACTAAGAAATATAAAAGAGAAGTAATAATTTTGAATTTATTTAAATAATATGTAATCTAAAAAGAGATATTAGATCAAATAAGCCATTTAAATAGAATAAAGAAAAGTATCTTAGGTATTAGAAGTATTATTAATAACAAAATAAGGATACGAAATGCCAATTAAAATCTCAAATTATAACTTCTAAATACTTTTTTAAATTAGAATTAAAAGCTATTTCTTTAAATTAAGAAAAAAAAGAAGTAAAAACTAATATGAAATTACTTCATAAAATATTTAAAAGCATATTAATTAAGAAGTTAATAGTGATATGAAAAACATTATTCTTAATTACTTCAGTCTCAATAAGATTAGACTATAATTAGAATATTAATAATAACTAATATTTAATATTTATACTGGAGGTTAATATATAGAATCCATTTTATCAATATATACTACTAATCAATATAAGAAAGTCACTATTCAAAATATTAATATTTAGAACAAGTAAGAAACTAATAAGTAAGAAAATAATAAATAAATGATTCATAATATTTAAGAACTAAATAGATAATAATTTTAAAAAAAGCTAACTAATCACTCTTATTAAAAATAAGATAAAAGATAGTTAAATATATAATAAATCACAATAGGTTTATTATAATAGATTATTTCTTTTATTTAAATACTCTAAAGGTTATATTAAGAAGATCTATCTATTTCTATTTATAATAATATAATATTTAGAATAATCTAGAAAGTATAAAGTTATTTCTAAAAGTTCTACTACTAGAAAGATGAATAAGAATAGGTATAATATAGAGTCTACTAGGTAGCTATATTAAATTATTTAAAGCCTAACCGCTCTATTCATAAATATTTAAGTGTTTTATTTCAATTTGAATAGATCATACCTTTCAACAACCTACATTTAGACTATATACTATATTATATATTAATCACATATTAATAATATAGTTAATTCGATAAAAGTATCTATTTATTATAATAGAGGGATCCCAAAGTATTCTACGGGAAATCCTAGAGATTTCCTAGAGAAATACTATTCTGAAAGTTTCTATAAAAAGACTATAAAATCGTAGAGATAGAAGTATAATAACTTAAATCCTAATAATAAATATGAAATTAATAGCTATAAAGGTATATCGTATTGATATTAGATTTATATTATATAATTATATAAAAGAAGTATAGTTCTTATATATAGTATTAAATAGATAATACTTATTCTACTCATAATTACTGTATATTTCTAATTCTTATCTATAATATCTATTATATAATGATATAATGAATTATTTAAGATATTTATAATAATTTATACTTCTCGTATTATAGTAAATGGTCTACAAAATACTTATAGAAAGTTAATTAATCATTATAATAGTACTTTCAACCGACTTATGCCTATTTAGAAAGTATTTAAAAAATAATCATACAAAATCTATAATAATTAAATAAATTAACAAGTTTTAGATATTTAGAGAAGTTATCAAATTATGAAGAGAAGAAATTGTTTTATATACATAATAGTAGATTAAGTCTATTAAATTAATATGCAAAGCTAAGATTTTACTAAGATTATAAAACCTGATATTATTAATACTTTAAAAATCATAATTCTACTAATAAGTATGATTAGTTTTAAATTTATAATTAGTTATAATATTTCTATATTTCTAATTGAGTGAGATATCATAACAAGAACAATTTTCATATTCATTAAAAGGAAAACTAAGAATTCTGAAATTAAAAAAAGTCTTAGAAAACTATTTCAAAGATGTCTAATTAGAAATACCTAAGAATTACTAATTATAAAGTAATTCAAAATAAAGTATATAATTTATGTAAATTTCTCATAAACCTAAGACTTATAACTTTATAATATGAAGTTGAATTAATAAAATAGATAATTTATGTATTAATAATTAGTAAAAGAATAATATCCTAATTATATCATATATTCTAATTAGATATATCAATAAAAGATTCAAAACTTAAGAAATCCTTTTAAGAATCTATATAGAGTTAGGAAGTATCCTAAGAGGTTAAATTAGAAGTTAATCATATTTATTTATATTTAGAAGGCCTAACCTTATAAGTTATATTGTAAGATTTAATAAAGTTATATATTACTTCTAAACTAGTAGAAAGATAATTATAAAAGAAAGTCTTATATATTTATTTATCTTAAACATAAGCTTTCAATATAAAAATCAAGTTATTAGAATGGGTTTTGAATTGATATAAAGATGTAATAGGTCTAGAAATATTATAAATAGACTTTATAGATAAGTCTTACTTCTATAGAAAGAGGTTATTTCTTATTTGATTTATTATAATTTAAATAAATGAAAATAGGATTTTAACTACACTAATAAAAGAAGACTAGATTTACTTATTATAAGTATAAGAAGTCTAGATATGCTACTTAAAACTATATTAAAGATAAAATAGAATGAAAACTAATAGAGAGAATATTTAAAGAAAAGTAATATTAGCTTAAGCATATTAAAGAAAGAATTATAATTCTATTTAATGTGAATTTATTCTTAAGATTTGTATACTTTCTAAAAAGATTATAATAATAAGGTATAATACTATTTAGATAATAAAACGTATATAGCTATATAGGCTATAAAACTAGGCTTTAGGCTATACTCTAAAGCGACGTTTCAAAAGCTTAAATACCCTATATATACTGTATTTTAGTAGTAATAATACAAGCTATTTTACTTCCTTATATACTTTCTATATAGTACTTAGAAGCCCCTTTAAGTAGCCTCTTAGATTTCTTATAGTTATAAGCCTAGTTTTTAGTATTTTCGAATACCTAAACCCCTCTTTTACTAAGAATTAAATAATTATAATAACTTTAATAACTTTCTTTTAATAAAACTTGAGTATTTATATATATAAGAATTTCTATTCAATCCTTCCTTTTAAGTATATACGTGATACTACCTATCTCGAGGTACTTTTATATATTCTTTCTAATATATATATAGTACTACTTATCTCGAGGTACTTCTATATATCTCTTTTAATATTAATACTATTAACTATAAGGATGTTTTTACCCTTATCGCGCTATTAGCTAGCTACTTCTCCCTCTTTTAACTTTATTCTACTCTTACTTCTTTACTTTATTTATACTTAGATCGGCTACTATTCGAAATAATATTCCTTTAGTTATGATAAACTTAGCTTATAGTAGTTATATTTAAAAAATCTGAATATTTCTTTTCAGATATATTATATATTATTTAGTACGTCTAGGGGGGTAGAAAAAACCTAAGAACTTAATATTTGAAAGTTCTAGTTTAATAGAATTAGGTATTAGAGTAAAGTTGATATTTTAATATTATTTAAATAATATACTTAAAGTAGTAAAGATTTAATTTTAAAAGAAGTTTATTCTAGCAACTTAGGAAGAGTTAAGGGTCCGACCCTTTATAATAGTTTTAATAATAAGTAGTTAATATTTTAATAAACTAATTACTATTTAAATATATACTTTCTAGGCTATTATAAGAATAGGCTTTATATATAAAATATAGGTTATCTAATACCTAGGTCTTAGCTATTAGGTTTTAGTTCTTATTAGGATTAAATATTTAGGGTAATACTTTTATACTACTAATAGGATAGGATATAAAAAGTATAAAAGTCATAGTAAGTAGGAGGCGCTTTAAAAAGGGTAAATCCTACGATCTCATTTAGCTTAGTAGTTATACTTTATATAATATACTTTTAAGCCTATATATTAATTTTAAGTAGTTATATATCCTTAAAATAAATAAGAAGGTAGTAGTATCTTATAGAGCACTAGAAATACTTCTAGAGTTATATTTAGGATCCCCCTACTTTTTATAAGAAAATTTAAAAGGGATAGGAGAAGCTATTTTTAGATAGTAGAAGCCGTTTAGGATTATTACTTTTACTAAATAATAATGTTTAAAAGCTAGAGAGCCCTATTATTCTTACTTTATAGTTTAAAAGTTTTATTATTCTTATTTTAGAATAGTTATCCTATATAGTTATTTAATGTTTTAAATATTTTTAATATTTTAAATACTTTTTTTATATTTAGAAATAATTAGGAATAGCTTCCTCTAGTTATTAACTATATCTAATACTTAGGGGGCTATATAATAAAATATATATAGCTATATAGGCTATGAAACTAGGCTTCAGGCTACGCTCCAAAGTAATATTTCAAAAGCTTAAATACCCTATATATACCGTATTTTAGTAGTAATAATACAAGCTATTTTGCTTGCTTATATACCTTCTATATGGTGCCTAGAGGCCCTTTTAGGTGGCCTCCTAGATTTCTCATAATCTATATAAGAGAAATATTAAAAGAATAATAAAGACTTTAAAATAAAAACTAATTATAAGATTTAGAAGTAAATTTCTATATTACCAATAATTTATTATAGTATAACTATTATATTTTAATAATAGTAATAAGACTTGTTATAGTAAGTATAAAAGTAGTTTATTTAGACTATATTAGAATAGTTATATTAATATATGATAATAGATTAAGGATTTATTTTGGAGATATTAGATTCATAAAAGAATCTCTTATAAGTATATTTAATAGGAAAAAACTTTACTTTAATCAAAGATACTTTTAAGGAAATAATATTATAATCCTTAATAGAATAATCTTTATATATCTAAAAATATCAGAATCGGAGTTTAACTTCATTATACAAAACTAGTAAAATATTCATATTCTAATAGTATTATTCTCTTCATATTAGAAAATAGACTTAGAATTATAACACTAAACATTAGGTTATTTTAGATATTAAGAAATAAAGTAGATAATTCTGCTTTGAAGAGTATTTATAATAAGTATAGAATATTATCTTAATATTATATAAGATATAGAATTTATTAAAGAGTTTTTAATATTCTCTGAAAGTGCTTTAGGAAAGAATAATAAAACCTAAATGTATTATCTATCTTAAAGTTAGGGAAGTAGAACCTATAGGCTCATAGAAACAGTTTTCATTAGTGATTAATAATAAAATATAGTTTGAATCATCAATATTTAATAATTTAAAAGATAGATTAGTATATTAGATCTAATGTGTTTAGTTTGGATAGAAGACCTACTTTAGACAGTTAATCTAATTAGTCTATAAAGATAGTATTAGTAAACTTATAGTTATTTCTTTAATATTATTCTTAAGAGATAATAGTATAGAAGTTAAAGTATTTTTACTATATATATATAGATAAAACGAAATATTAAAAAGAATCATTCAAACTATATTAGATAAAGCAAGAATATTCTTAATAGATATAACTATCTTAGAATACTTATAAGTATAACTATTGATAATTATTATTTATATGATAGATTAGTTATATATAGTAGTAATACTGAATAATATACGTATTTAAATATCAATTACAAATCTGAAGTGAAAAGAAATTCTTTTTGCAATATAGGTTAATTCTATATTGTTAATAATACTTATTTACTAATATTAATCTAGAGATTTAAGTCAAATCTATGAAGATAAAACTTTAAATAAAGAAAGGTACTCTAATTAGTTATAGAAATAGTTACGCATATAGGATGTAGATTAAATTATAGAATAAAGCTATTATTAGCTCTATTAATATATTTTACAAATTAATAGATGATAAAGTTAGAAAGTTATAAATTTTACTTTCTAGTTACGAATTCGGATTATGGAGATATATTAGGATAGTCTTATTAGTTATAAGAGTGTTTTAATTTGAATCTAGAATATTGAAAGAAATACTAATAGAAGAAGATACTTTTAGGAAGTATTATATATTTATATAATTATAATGAATTATACACCTTTTCAGAAAGAAGGAATATAGTTGTATATTGATTTAATTATATTGATTAAGATATATAATAGCTTTATAAATAACTAGTTTTTATAGATAGAGGTTGATTTTAATATGATAGTAATTCTGATTAAAAAAGTGATATTATAATTTATACCATACATAGAACTCTCTTCAAATAGAAAATATATAGCTCAATAGGTATGTAAATATAAGAAAGTTTATTAAAGACTATTAGAGAGAAAGGCTTGGGTTATTACTTATAGATTCTTATAGGTTTATAGAAAAGGTTTTATATATATATATATTGATATTTTAAGTTGTTTGATATAGGATTCCAATAATCTATATATAAAGATAAAGATATGTAGTAAGGTAATAAGGTTTTATTAGTATATATTTTAATAAGAACTTCAAGGAAAATATTTATATATAAATATTCCTACGACCTAATGATTACTTTATAAATCTAAGATATTCCTATTATATTAAAATAATAAGTTATAGTAGTATTTAGATTAGAGTATCTAGTTATAATAAGTATCATAAAGCTTTAGATAAAGAGGTTAATAATAGTAATAGAAACTTAAGGACATCTTAATATAGGTAGGTTTTAAAGCCTTACTTTTAGATAATACTATATATTATAATAATGAACTAAAGGTTTAAATAATTATATATATTAATAATATATCCGTTATTCGACTAATGAAGAATATTGTTAGAAGTGTCTTGGAAATCGAATAAAATATCGAGATAAATAACTTAGGAATATTAGATGCTTTCCTAGAGATTTACCTATATTTAATAAGAATAAAACAGTAATCTTATAAAAGAGTTATTTAAAAGAAATATCTGAGGAATTTGGAGAACTCTTCTATTTCATTATTATTTCCATAGAAGTAGGAGTTTAAGACTTAATGAAATTTATAGAAGGATGAACTAATAAACTATTATAATAGTAATATTGTTAAGTTTGAAGAAAGTTCTAATTTACTATTCAAATATTATAATAAGACTTATTACTTGATTCTAAGTTATAAGTAAGATTCTTATATAACTCTAGAGATTTATATAACAAGAAAGTATTATAACTTCTCTAATATATTAAAGTATAAAATAGATATTATATTTATTATATTAGAAAGAATAGAAATCATAATTTAGAATTCCATAAATATATCGATAGTAATTATACTAGTTATAAAACTATATTTAAACTAATAATGAAGATATATATTCTTTATAATAAAAGATATAATATTATAGAGATTCTAACGTTAGAGTATTATAGCGAAGTTATGTATAGAAGTTAAATAGTATATAAAACCCAATACTACTTCTAAAGCTATATATGTTTAAAATTCCTTTACTAAATTAAGAGAAACAACTATTACGTTTATATTAAAATAAATAGATAATACTAAATTAATTTTGTTTTTAGAGAAGAAAGCTTCAATATCGGAGGAAAATATAGATAAGTTTATAATTATTTTAGAAGAGAAATAGTAAATTAAAATCAAGTAATCTTTAAATATGTAAAGGTTATAAATTATATATTGGTAAAATACATACTTGAGGGCTAACAATAGTCGGTCGGATATAACATACCTTTTGAACCTTAATATGGTAGTACAACCTTATACTATAGTTAGTCTATATATATCGCCCTATTTAGAGTATATATAGGTTTGAATATATAGGTTTAATCCTATTATATAGAAGTTGTAGTATAATTCTTGACTTATAAATAAGGTTTCTTATATACAATAAGTAATATGACTATAGTAACCCTTATAGGAAGCTATTAGTAAGATATATACTTAAGAGCTAATAATAGTTAGTTAGATATAATATACTCTTTAAACCTCAACATCATATTATTAATATCTTCATAAAGGTTTTTAAAAGACTACTTTTTAAATATATTAGAAGCTTTATAAGTTTTATAAGATAGCAAAGCCTAAGAAAAAATAATGCAATAGTAGAATTACTATTTTAATAAAATGCGTTTAGGGTATTTTATAGAAAGTTCTGGGGATTTCCCAGAGAAATATTATTTTAGAGATTTCTATAAAAAAGCTATGAAGTCTTAGAAATAAATATATAATAATTTAAACCTAAGTAATAAATATAAAGTTTATAGCTATAAAGGTATATAGTATTACTATCGAGGTTCTACTATATAATTATATAAGAAGGAAGCTTGTCTCTTATATATAGTATTGAATAGATAATGCCTATTATATTAATAACTACTTTGTATTCCTGATTTCTATTTTTGATTTCTATTATATTTATTTCAGCTTTAAAAAAGGAAGAAATAGGTATGAATTTCGGATTGGGACTCTATTGAGATAGGGTAAATAGGAATAACTAAAATAAAAGAAATCTTAAAAAAAGAAGCTATAGGTATAGCTATATAGCTATATAGCTATATTGAAAGGGGCGTAAATTGAAGTGTAAAACTAGCTTGAATTACTATTATAACTAACTAGCTATACTATAGTTAAGTATATAGCTATGGAGAGCTATAGCTCTCTATATAGCTAAGTAGCCTTATAGCTACTTAAACCTAGGCCTATTATTTTACTTATAGGGATTATAAAGCTAGGAATTTCTATCTAATTAGTCTTCTTTATATTTAAGAAAGAAATAGAATCTTTAGTATCTAATAAAGACTTTCTTATTATTAGATATAAGTCTTATTACCTATATACTTTTAAATATCTATATAAATATAAATCTATAATAAGTTATAATTCAATCTAGAAATGTAGTAATTCTAAGCTTATATAAGTTATATAGTAAATAGGAATTATCAATTGACTTTAATCTATCTATAATTATAATTCCTTCTAGTCCTATTTTCTTTAGAAGTGTTTTGAAAATCTTTCTAACTTCTTCTCTAGATAACTAATAAACTATAATAATATTAAGGATAAAATAGATATTTTCTATTAAATTTAATTTCTTCTTTAGAATAAATTATTTCCTTGTTAAGGTTTTTAATGAGTCTAATATTACTAATTAAATTTGAATAATTTATTATTTAATTTAAAGCTTTATCTTAGTAAAGTATTATTATATTTAAACTTATTTATATGTCTAAAGTAGTAACTGGAAATTAAAATACTATATTAAGCTATAAGATATTATGAATAGTTTAATTAGATGAATAAAAGATGTCTTGGTAATAAATAGTAGAATTATCCTATAATCAGACTACTTGTTAATATAACTATTCTATATAATACTACTTTCGACTTTCTCTAGATTTAAATAAGTCTCATTAATCTAATAGTAATAGTTATAATAATTAAATTGGTAAATTATCTTAATAATATATTGAGTAAGTTGAAAATAACTAAACTACTAGTAACTATTTAAGTTATATTAGGAATATATTTTAAGGTAACTCTACACAAATTAATCTTAGAAACTACTATAATACTAAAAGTTACTTTAATTCTAGAGTTTACTACTTCCTCTTTATGCTACTATTCTTTATAATTAGTATTATATTAAATTTATAAACTTATAGTATAGACTTTATAACTATTACTATTACTCATATTTATAATATACAATTCAACTATTAATCTTTAAACTTCTCTAAAGTTATTTATAAATTCAAAAAGACTAACCTCTATCCTAAGAAGTATTAATTACCTAAAGCTAAGAGCTTTAAAACAGAATCAAAACTACTCATTATTTTTACTAAGTTTATTTATAATACTTCAGACTCTTTCTATAGCTTTTATAACTTTTAATTGAAAAGTTAAATTAATAGATATAGTTATTAATATAATAAAGATATATTAACTAGTTAACTAATTTAGAAGAATCTGATTTCTAATTTGTTAGACTAATAAGTATTTGAAAGCAGTCTAAGATATTTAAATTAATCAAAAAGTCTTATAGTAAAAGTTTTTAATAATCTCCTTTAAAACTTAGAATAAAAGCTAGTATAAGAAAATATAGATAGAATTAGTATTAAATAAAGTAATATTCCTATGGACTTTTACTTTCTTTTAGAAATTATTTACAATGATTAAATAATTAATTACTCCTATTAAAGTATCTAAAGTTAGATTAATATTATAACTTATAGTATAAGACTTCTCTTTAGAATTATAGCTAATTATAAAATTAGTAATACTATAAATTTCTATAAAAATACTTATAATATCTTTCTAAATATATTTATGAATTAATATAATCTTAATCATATATTTATATTATCTATTATAATAAAAAGAGACTTTAGTAGTTATTCTCTATTCTGACTTATGAGAAATCTTTGATATTATCTTATGAGTATCTAGAAAATTAAAAATATTATTTCTTGTAAACTCAGGAGTATTCTCAAATTAGGGAATTATCTTTATTATTATTAATTAAATAGTAGTTAGTTTTAAGAATATGATAAGTTCTCTTATAATTATCAAGTAGTTAAGTAAATTATTAGAAGTCTATATAAGAAATATCTGAATACTATAATTTTTTTATAATTCAATAAAAAAGTATTCTTAGATTTAATTAGGGATTGCAATTATATTAGGTTAAGTTTTCTTACAAACTCATCTATTCAATAGAAATCTCATTATCACCAATTCAAGAAATCTAGAAGCTTCCTCCTTATTATTAATTAACTATTTAATTATTATTATTATTATTATATTTTAAGTATTCTTTTAAATATTCATATACTATTATAAAGTAAGCTTCTTCTAGTAATATGTATAAAAATGACTTTTTAATTAAAACCTATGTCCTTAATATTTTTCTTTAGACCTCTTAAAATATTTAGTTCATACTTCTATATAGGGTAAGGTTTATAAATCTACTTACCTATTTCTCATATTAATCTTCTTAAACGTTAAACTTATTTTTATTATATTTTAATCTCTAAACTACTTTAATTATAATTTAGTATCTAATAATTATATTTCTTATTACCTCTCTCTTTATATTTTTCTTTTTTACTTATAAATAATCTATTTCTTTATTAACTTATCTCTTCTTTTACTTATTTTATTATTTCTTAATAAGAATTAATAGGTTAGTTTTATTAGACTTATTAATCTTATGAAACTTTCTTAAGTGTTATAACTAGCCTTAAGTCTAGTAGAAGTGAGTCTATTAGTAGTAACTTAAAGCTATAATACGCAAGTAATAGTATTATCATTATACTAATAAGATTAAGTCTTTAAGGTTTATAATAATCAGGTATAAGTCTAATAAGAAGGTTATAAGATAATTATAAGTAAAACTAGAAGTCTTTTAATAAGATTTATAAGTTAATTATTAAAAAGCTATAGAAGTCTAATTTTAAGTAAACTTAAGTTTATCTTATATATAAATCTATAATACTATAAGTCTTCTTATTCCTATTAATACTATACTATTAATTACTAATTTAAAAATAAGAAGTAATTCCTACTTATAAATAAGTAATTACTTAGTTCTACTAATTACTTTAAAGATCTACTAATTAATTACTTATCTTATAAAATAATTACTTATTTCTTATTATTATATAACTTATATTATAATTCTTCTACAGTCTAATAGGTTTTTATTATATCTTTCTCTTTATATATATAAAATACCTTATAGCTACTAAGTACTTTATACTTAGCCCTAGTCTTATTGAGTTGTAATATTAAGTCTCTCCTCTAAATAGTTTTATCCCTAAAACTAATATAAATAGGTAACTTCCTACTTTATTAGTTTATAGTATACTCTTTTATTTTCTTATTATACTTATAATTATATTAGAATTAGCTTCTAATTTCTCTATTTCTACTTATTATTATTAATATTATATATTATATACTAAAAAGTTTAATATAGACGTAATACTATATTCTTATTACTACTCTAAAGGTTTATATTATAAGATATTTTATAAAATAGAGGTTTATAGTAAATATATGTATTTAAACTATTCTTATAATATATTTTAGAATGCGGTATATAAATATGAGTTTTAATATTTTAAGTAGTATATTAATTTACTAATTAGATAGTTAATTATTTATTTAATAGAACTAGTTATTTAGAAAAAAAAAGAAGTAGTAGAAGAGATTCTATTAAAAAAAGCTATAATACTAAGAAAAACTTAGGTAGAAATAGATAAATTATTTATGAAACTAGATTTATCTAGAAGATAAAATAGAATATTTTTAAGTGAGGGAGAATTATTACTAATAACAATACTAAGGTAAAGTTAAGTTTACTTATAATAAATAAAAATATAGCAATTTTAGATATTTAGTTAAATAGTACTTTTAGAATAATTAATTAGGGTATTATACTAAGTAATCCTAATTTAACAAATTTTAATTTTAGTATTCTTAGTATAGTAATTAAGAGTTCTTAGTTTTTAAAATATAGTATTCCTAAGTATAGAAATATTTTATCTTTTTGAGGTTTTTTTAATTAGTTAATACTTAGGTTAAGAATACTAAATATCAATTAATTTATTAATCTAAGTTATAAGTATTATAATTAGTCTATTAGCTTATTATTCTTAATATTTTTAAAGTCTTTCGAGATATCTAACATTAGATACTAGTTCCTATATATTTTCTATATAGCTATGTTCTTTCTATTTAATAAAATATTATATCTCTATATTATCTTATTAATTAATATAATTAATAAGTTGTTCTACTTTATATTCTTATTCTAAATTAATTTCAATATGATTTTTTATATAAGATCTTTTTAATACTAATTTAA
>QAPF01000749.1:0-18985 GCA_004367935.1 Colletotrichum sidae | reverse complement strand
TAAGGCTATTATTTTATTAGAATAAGCCTTAATAAAATTATCCTAAATATTATAATTAATAGGCAGCCTATAGATATCTAAAAGAATATCATCTAGCTAACTTATAACTTACTATGCTAAATTAATAATATTAGAGACTAAATATTAATTAAATAATATTTTAATATTAATATACTACTATAATATTAGTCACTAGATATTTTAGAGTATTATAGTAATATATTTATAGAAGTTTTAAAGGCTATCTAGTTATATTAGAAGTATCTATATTTGTATAAGTATTATTTATATATTAGCTATATTTAATATATTAAAATCATTTATTAATAAGAGTAAGCCGAGTCTTACTATACTTATATAGAGATTATAAATTAGCTTATATTAATAGTAGAGAATTTTTATATTAATAGTATAAAGTTTTATATTAAGAGTAAATAGAACTTAGTCTAGAGGATATTAAGATTATAGATATTAAAGTTATAATAAATATTGAAATAGAATACCTATAGTTAGTAGTAATTAAATATCTTGAAATATTCAAATTATATATAGCTATAAAAATATAAGGGTATAAAGGTATAAGGTTATTATAAAAAGAATTATCAGTTATTTATTATTGAAAAAGTTGATATAGAATAGATATACTAACTACTATAACTATAAAGGGTTTAGCTTTAGATTAACTAGAAGCTAGCTATAGTAGTTAGTAGGAGGGTAGGAGGGTTGAAGTTATACTTCAGGGGGTAATATATCTACTAATAGTTATAGTAGAAAGCAAGCCATCAGCCCCTCCCTATAAATATTATATAATATAAAGAAAGTAAGGTTATTAAAGACTAAGTAAGAATAATCTAAGTTAATTATAATATCTAAGCTTATAATAGCTTTATTATTAACTGTAATATTTACTATTTTAAGTATTATTAATAATTTCTAAATAGTAAGGCTAGTAATAACTAAACTTCTAATTATACCTATTAGTCTCTTAATAAAAACTAATAAAAGTATAATCAAAGTTATTATATTACTATAATTCTTACTATATATATACTTTATAGTATAAACTATAGGTTATTTATAATACTTATAATCTATAGAGATAAGATCTAGATAAGTAATTTAATACTTTAAAGCTAGGTAATCTCTCTTATAATAGGGATATTTACTATCTTTCTTCTTAATAGGAATACTATTTGAAGTATTATTTAATATATTGTTATTATTAGTAATAATTATCTTATAATATAAGATAAGACCTATCTTTTATTCTTTATTCTAAATAAAAATATCAACAGTTTTAATAATACTAGCCTATATAGGCTTCTTATTATTATTAATATAGTATTTATAAGTATTAGGTAACTTTGATGTAAAGTAATTAAAGAATATAATGATTTAGAAATAATTAGTATTCTAGCTATAAAGGCTTGTATTGTAATACAAGCATATAAATATTAAATATATTTAAAAATATTATAAAAAGTCTTATAGTTATAAGTATTACCTTTAGTAAATTTGTTAATAAGGGTATTAATAGTATCTTTAGAAGCCTTAGAGATATATTTCTCTAATATTCTTATAAGTATATAGGAATTACTATTATTAGTCTAATTAATATTAAATAGCTTATTAATTAATATATTATATAATAAAATAAGTAAGTTATATACTATATTATAATTATTTTCCTATATTATGTATATTAGTATATTAATAGTAGGTTTTACTATATTAGAATTAATATACTTCTTTATTTAATTTATTTAAAGTATTATATTAATTAGTATATATTAGAAAGACTAATTAGACTTATCTTTTAGCTTTAGGATAGATAATACAACTATCTTATAAGTAGAATAGTTAGCTATAGTAGGATTTGAAAGCTAGAAGGTATATAATTATAAATATTATCGTTTTTTAGGTTATTTAAGAAATTAAATAGAAAGTAGAAGAAGGACTATTAAGTTTGAAAAAATCAATTAGTTACTTAATAGGAATATTTAAAAATAAATAGAAATACTACTTTATTTATAAGTAATAAATTAATAATAGCCTAGGCTTATAACTTATGAGATCTTATAGGTAATAAGGCTAAAAGTAATACCAATTTATATATAAAGAGGGGAAGGTCTTATAGCTACCTATATAGCTAAGGGGCGCCCTTATAGCTATAGCCTAGGCTGTCACGTGATGTGGCCTAAGTGGCTACAGGCTACCCCTCAATATTTCAATAGTTAATACTCAGATTTTAAAGTAAACTTAAGTATTATTATAGCTGCTATTTCTATTTAGATTAAACTTAATAGGTATTATAAGTAAAATACTTGAAATTATATAGTTTTGAATAGTAATATATTAGAAGTAAATATAGAAGTTATAGAAAACTTATAAACAATTCACTTTAGTTTTTATCTAATAATTAGCTAAGTAGTTAGTAGTATTCTTACTATTTAAAGACTAGGAAAAGCTTCTTTGATATAATTGTAAAATAGTAAAAGAAAGGTTTACTATTAAATAAATTATTAATTAGATTATAACTATTAAAAATAACTATTAAATCTAACTAAATAGTATAGTTAACAAATAGATCTAATAAGTATTTATAAAACTTATATTCTAATTTTAAATAGAATAGAAATATTACAAGGCTAACCTAAAAGATAACTTAATTTCAATCAAGTTTATTATATTTCTATAGTAATAATATATTAGTTTAAAAATATAAGAGAACTTATAAGATAGGCTAATAGCTTGCTTTCTACTATAACTATTAGTAGATATATTACCCCTTAAAATATAACTTCAGCCCTCCTACCCCCCTACTAACTACTACAACTAGCCCCTAGTTAATTTAAATCTAAACCTCTTATAGCTATAGTTAGTATACCTACTTCATATCAACCTTTTCGCAGATAATAAACAACTAATAACTCTTTTTATAATAACTTCATACCCTTATACCTTTATAGTTATTAAAATATAATTTAAATATCTCAAGATATTTAATTATTACTAACTATAAATATTCTATTTTAATATTCATTATAACCTCAATGTCTATAACCTTAATATCCCTATTATATACTAAGCCTTACTTATCTCTAAGATAAAACTTTATAATACTAATATAAAAGTTCTCTACTATTAATATAAGCTAACTTATAATCTCTATATAAGTATAATAAGAATTAGCTTATTTTTATTAGTAAATAATCTTAATATATTAATTAAGTAGAACTAATATATAAATAATGTTTATATAGATATAAATATAATAGTCAGCTAGTCTATAGTAGTCTGTCGCTCTCTTTTATATCTATAGCTAGTATTATCAACATACGCTAGTAGTATTATTAGTACCCAGCTAGTATGAGTTAATATCATAAGTACTACTATAGTAAGTTTAATACTTTAAAGCTACTACTAGTATATTAAGCTATAACTCTCTATATAGATTATTATAAGGTTTATACTAATAAGTTTATATATCTAGTTATTATTCTACTACTTATTAGCTTTTATATATTTCGAAATTGAAGCTAGGTTTAAACTAATAGCTATACTACTAAGTCTTTTTAATTATACTTACTTATAGAGATATATATAAGCTATAGTATATAATCAGGTATTTTCCTATTATAAAGATTATTTACTAAGTATTATATAAGGCCACCTATTAGGAAGAAGGCTAAATATATAAAACTCTATAAATATAAATATTCTTTGAATAGATATCTATTATTCAATTGAAAATATCTACTTAAGAAATTATTGAGAGTAATAAAACCACCTATATACTATATATTGATAAGATAAGAGAAAATCTTAAGGCTTATACAGAAATACTTAAGGAAAGAGAAAAAATTTAGTATAACTATAAATATCCCTAGAAAGCTTATAAATAAGAAGGGAGTATTTGATAAAAGTATAATAAAGTTAGTTTCAATCTTTAAGAATACTCAGTATATTATTAATCTAAAGTTAAATAAAAAAGTATTTTATAATTTTATATATCTATTAGATAAATATTAATTAGTAGAGTTCAAAATATATATTATAGCGAATCTAGTAAATAGATATCTATAGCTATTAATACATGAAATCAATATATCAATAGTTTTTATTCTAGAACAAACAGCTCTTTATATTTCTATATTAATTATAGAGACTTTAATAAAATTATAATTAAAAACTAATACTTATTATTACTTATTAATAAGCTTTTACATAAATCCTAAAGCATAGTATATATTTTAAAAATAAATTTAAACAATTATTATTATTATATTAAAGTTAAACCATAAGATTATAAGTAGATAGTATTAAGAATACAATATAATTATTATAAGTAAAATAATACTAGTTGGTTTTATTAATATATTAGTAATTCTCTAGATATTAAATTACTATAGAAAAAAAGGGTACTAAAGAACTATTAAACCCTTATATATTAGCCTCAGCTACTAGAATAAATAATATTCTAATAATATAAAGTTTAAATATAAGTATAGAATTATAGTAAAATATTAAGAAGTAGGCTTGTAGCTATATATATTATATACTATAGCTACCTATATTATATATTAACCTAAATACTATAGTCTAGAGGCTTATTTTCCTACTTTAGTAGTAAGAAGCTCCCTTTCTTTAGATATTACTCATAGGATTACTATTACTTTAGTTCTTATCCTCTTACCTAGAGGTTATATAAATTGTAAGTTTAGGCTATTTTTAATTTATTACTTATAAACGAAGTAGTAACTCTTTTTATTAATACCCCTACTCTCTAATTAATTTTTTAAATAACTTGAAAAATAATAATATTTATAACTATATACCTTATAGCCTTCAAACCTCATAATAGCTAATACTCTAAATTATAAAATAGTTATCTTATTAATCCCAAAGTTTAAAAGTGAATTAAATTAATCTTCTTAACTAGTATTAATTAATATTATACTTAGAGTAAGTAAGATTAAGAAGTATATTAATATTAATATATTTAAACTACTTATTAAAACCCCTATATATATATATTATAAGAGAATAAAAAAGATATTATTTATAACCTCTTTATATTATTATATGATATACTAATTGATAAACTACTTAATACTAAGTAGTAAGATAATAGCAACCTTTATATACTTATAAAAGTACTAGAGAAGTATATCCCTAAGGTTTCTAAAGATACTATTAATACTATTATTAATAAATTTACTAAAAGTAATATATATAACTATAAGAGTCTTCATAATACTTTTGAATATATTTAGTATTTATATATTTATATTATAAGCCTCTATAGTTAGAATACTAACTATTTCTAAGTTATTATACTCCTTAACTATTTTAAGTTAAAATTACTTAATACTTATAAGTATTATACTAATAATAATAAGAAACCTATATAGGTTAATATTATTAAAACTATCTATACTTTTATTTAAGATAAAGAATAAAAGATAGGTCTTATATTATACTATAAGTTAACTACTATTAAAAGTATTATATCTAGTATTACCCTAAGTAAAAAGAAAAATAATAAGTACCCTTATTATAAGAGAAACTATCTAGTATTAAAATACTAAACTACTTACCTTTATCTTATTCCTACTAATAATAAATTCTATAATTAACTATTAGTATATATTATAAAACATATATATACTAAGGATTATACTAAGGTATTAACCTTATCCTTATTAGTATTTATAAAAAGTACTATAAGTACTATCAGTAGCTTAACTATTAGAAGCTTTGCTCTTTAGAAACTATTAATAATATTTAAAGTAGTAAATATTATAGTTAATAATAAAGTTATCATAAACTTAAATATTATAGTTAACTCAGGCTACTCTAGCTTGGTTTTTAATAACCTTATTCTCTTTATATTATATAATATTTATAATAACTTCTAACATTTTACTACTACTAATAGTAAGTTAGTAAGACTAGAAAGTATAAATATTATCTTCTATTAAATAGAAAATCTTATAAATCCTTCTAAAACTGTTAACTAAACTATTAAGGATATTAAATATAGCTTTCTTAGCCTTACTAATTTATTTAACTTAAAAAGATTTTAAAGAAGTTATATTAAATATAATTACTATATTATAAGCCTTATTAATACTGAATCTTATTAAGGCCTTACTAAAATCTACTAAGTAAATAATATCTATATTATTAATATATCTAATAATACTACTATCCCTATTAATATTACTCTTAGTTTAACTAGAATTAAAATAAAGGCTTATCTTACGCTTAAGATAATATACTAACGCTTTATCTATACCTATTTATTATAAGTTATTAAGACTTACTACTATATAAATATATAGTTTACTTAGGAGGAAATTAAGTCCTTCTACTATAAGGTATACTATCTTATTAAATTTATAGAAAGTATTAATTATAATACCCCTCTCCCTCTTATTTAAATAGGTAAAAAAAATTCATTTTAACCTTATTAAAGTTAAGTTATTAATAATAATAAATAAGAAGTATACTTTTTATTTTCTTAATTACTATAATAATTATTACTAACTTATTTTATTTAATACTTATTATTATAATATTATATTTAAGGCTATTAAGAAATTTAATAATACTTTTATTAATATAATTATATTAATTATAAAGTTATAAGTTTATAATAATACTTTGGAATTTAAAAAGATATTTAAAGTTATAAAGTTATAAGTTTATAATAATACTCTAGAACTTAAAAAAATACTTAGAGACTCCTATTTTATAAGTATTTAACTCAACCTAATTACTACTTATATACTATTAATAAATAAAATAATTAAATATATTAGTTAGACTATTATTGAAGTAGCCTATATTATACTTATTAATAATAGTCTACTTAAAAAGCTCTAAAATTATATACTTAATACTACTATTTAGATCTTTAACTTCCTACTTTAAATTAACAAGAAAAGATTTAATTCTTATAAGATTATAGTGAGAGAGTTAAACCTAGCTAAAAATTATAAGTTTCTATATATTAAGTATATCTATATATTTAGATATATTACCTATATTTATAAAAAGGGAGGTAAGTATCCTCCCTATATTATTAAAATAGAAATATATATTATAAAAGGTTTTCTTATTAGCTATAAGTTTTTATATAACTATATCTATTATATTTATATTCTTAATATAAAGAAAGTTCTTTATTACTATAATATTTATTTTTATAAAAGTCTTAATAAGACTATTTTATATTTTTTTAATAACTATACTAAACTTAGTAGTATTAATTATAATATTCTATTTTTACTATAATATTTATTTTTATAAAAGTCTTAATAAGACTATTTTATATTTTTTTAATAACTATACTAAACTTAGTAGTATTAATTATAATATTCTATTTAATAAACCTAACCTATAGATCTAATATCCTAATTAGGTTTTAAATTAAAATACTACTACTATATATAACTCCTTACTAAAAGAGAAAGAAGTTACTTTAGAAGTATATTAAACTAATAATACTTATACTATAGAATATATAACTCTACTACTAGAAAGCCTATTTCTTCCTATTACTACTACTTAATTAAAACCTATTAATATTATAAATAATAAGGGAGATAATAATTTTATAAATACTATTTAGAAATAAGAGTCAGATTATTTAGATCTTAATATTAATCTACTAATAATAAAACTAATTAATATTCTTACTATTTCTACTTCAAACTATCTTTATTATATTATTATAATAAAGCTACTAGACTATTATTATAAGACTTATAGTCTCTATTCTTATAATAAGAAAAAGGCCTATTTTGCTATTAATATTCATATTAATCTAGATATTCTGATTATTATTACTCTTCTTATTATTATAGTACTATTAAAAGTTCTTCCCCTAAGTTATTCTATCTTTTATATTATTAAAGAAATAAAAAAGAGTCCTCTCTAGCTCTTATATTAAAAGCCTATATATAATACTAAGATTAACTAGATAGTAATTAAAAAGACTTTCTATATTATAAATAAACCTTTAAATACTAAAGTCTTTCTAAATATATAGATTTTTAATATTAAAACTAATATTTTAAATAATATTATAAGATTTAAGGCTTAATAAGTTATTTATAGTAATTATAAGAGAAGTAATTAGTTATCTTAAGAGGTCTATACTACTATAATAACTACTACTACTATATACTTCTTTTTTACTATTATTATATTCTGCCGTCTCTTATATAAGATATATAATTTCGATATTATTTTTCTTACTATTTTAATACCTTAAGATATTTAAGTTTATATTTACTAATCTATAGGTTACTCTAATAATATAAATAAAGTTTAATTACTCTATAAAATTCTATATAGTTTTTATAAGAATCCCTTATAGTAGTTCTAGCTTAAGATAGCTAAAATAAAGAAAATTAGTTTTATACTTATTAAGAGGGAGATTTACCTTTTTATTAATAGAAATCCTAATACTTATACTTTTATATATATTAATAATAACACTATAGCTACCTTTATACTTAAGATTATAAAAAAGGTTTATAAGATATTCAAAGCTATATACCTTCTTAAAAAGTTTTAGTATTACTATTTAGTTTTTAGGATTTCAGATTTATTATAATATTATAAAAATCTTCTTACTTTAATATAAGTATATTAACTCTATTCTATACTATTTTAGCTATTATGAATTTCACAATATTAAAACCCTTCTCCCTACTAATAAGGACTTTCTAATTATATAGTTAAAAGATAATTATAATAATTAATCTTACTAGTTTTATATAAGGTAAACTAGTTATTTTAACTAGTTAGCTACTAATATTTAACTAGATATTATTTATACTATAAGTAAACTATATTAAGTAAATACTAGTCTTTTTCTTACTTATTAATATGTTATTAAATACTTCTTTTAATACCTTATTAGTACTACTAGTTATAGTATTATATTTAGAAGAATAAATCTTATAATAAATCTAAATCTCTATATTATAATAGATACTATTTTTACTAATAATAGACTATTATATATATCTACTAGTAGCTATATTATCTATTTTACTAGATTACTTATTATTTCGAAATCTAAGAAATAGATAATTATTACTCTAAGCTCTATAGAAATAGAGTTTATTAACCTTATACCTATTAGTATATCTCTTAAGTAGATTTAATAATATATTAAGTAGTTATTAAATTAATAGATTACTATACTTATAATCTTCTTTACTAATAATATTAACGCTCTAGTTAATATTATAAACCTTCTAAATAAAATATATATATAAAATATTGATATTTAGTATAAATAGATTATTCAGGAGGTTAATAATAATAATATAATTATTCTATATTTTATTAAGAATAGTAATATAGCTACTAATGGCCTTACTAAGACTCTTAATATTATTAAATATAAGGATTTCGTAAGACTACTAAGAATAATAGATAGTTTGGATTAAGGATTGCCTCTAGGAGAATTACTAGTAACTAGCTTAATTAGTACCTAATTAAATAGTTTTAATATTTTTAATCCTAAAAGTATTCTACTTTTAAAAACTCTTTAAATTTAAAGTTTTCAGCTTAAAATAGGAATTTTAGAAGTTTTAAGTTAGTTTTATATATTTAGCTAATTATAAGCCTAACCTGAAGGGGAATATTAAGGGGTAGGTTTATAACTATATATATTATATATTATAACTATTTATATTATATACTAATCTAAATATTATAGCTTAGAAGCTTATTTTCCCACCTTAGTAATAAGAAGCTCTTTTTCCTTAGATATTACTAATAGGATTACTATTACTTTAGTTCTTATCCTCTTACTTAGAAGTTGTATATAAAATAAAGAAAAAGCTATATTTAAATAGTTATATAATATAATATATACTTATTAAGAAATCTTATTACTTAGTATAAACTTAATCTAATATATTTAAACTTCTATTTACTTTTAAATATATTAATTAATGAAACTATAATAATATTATATTAGAAATTTATTATTTAAATAACTTAAGAATTTATTTCTATTTTAATAGGAAAATCATTTCCTATAGTTACTAGTAGTAATATTAATAAAGTAAAAGAATAATTATTCTTTTAGAATAATAGTAATCTTTTTAAAACTAATTCAAACTAATTAATTAAAAAAGAAGTAAAAAAGTTTAAAAAGAAGTAGAAGTTAGAAAAATTAATAGTATTATATAGAGGAGATAATTTAGAAGAAGGGAATATTAAAAGGTTTTTAATTCTTATATTTAATTCTAAGATATTCAGAAGAGACTTTTTAGTTAAATAGTTAACTTTTATTAAATATTAGTATAATATATTACATAGTCAGCCCCCTACCTAGTAGGTAGCTTTATATAATACTTCGTATTAAATCTCTATAATTAAAAAAACCTAGTAATATACTATAGTCTATATATATCTCTATAAGTAAATATAGTTAAAAAGGACCTAGTAGTATAGCATTTAGTTTAGACCTAGCTCCAACCTAGAAATATACAGGTAACATAAGGCAACAAAGTAATAACGAGATGCGCGAACTTACCAGCATAAGGGGGATATTAAAAATAGTCAACACTTCGCGAAAATCTACTTTCGCGTCTTATTTGCGAATTTCAATATTCTACCTACTATCTTGAAATACCTACTATACTTCTTAGATAAAAATTAAAAATTAAAAAACTATATTCTATACTTTAATAGTAATCCTAAATATAAAGAAGATACTAAGTAGGCATACTAGCTAAAGGAGTAGTAGTTATTAAAAGTATTAGTATATAATATATTTATAGTATTATTTCATATTATAAATAATAAGATACTAATATCTCCCAAACTAATTATAATATCCTTTTAAAATTAATAAATTATAATAAAAGATATATCCTTATAATTATTAACCTCTAGCTTTATATTTTTATTAAAAATCTTTATAATTTAATTTACCTATATATTATTATTCATACTTTTTAATAAGCCTTATAATCTTAAGAAGTCTATTACTATAAGATAGTAATAAGGCTATATTTAAATAAAGAAGTAGCTAGAATATAACATAAGTAGGCTTTTAAGTATTAAGATAAACCCCTTGAATTTTAGTATTTTATTCTCTTTATAAATAAGAATTCTATTAATGAAAATATAGAATATTAGTATAACTAGGTTTTTTACTTACTAGGTATATTTTCAACCTTAATTTTCACACTAAAATTAAAATCTAACCTATATAAAAATAAGTTTAATTACTAGCTAAAAAGAGTATATTTAACCTTAGTACTATATATAATACTTCTCTTAGATATTTTGAAGTAATATCTCCTATAGTATAAAGACCCTATTAATCCCTCTCTATAGAGACCTAAATACCCCTTATAAAAGTATTATAGCTATAGTCTATATTGAAATACTTAAAGAAATACTACTAATAATCTTTAACCTAGGTATAATATTTATATAAAATAATACTACAATCTATTTAGTAAAAATTGTAACTTTATTCCTCTAGGAAGAAGGCTTTCTAATTATTAACTAGCCTTCTGATTTACTAGATATAAACCTAATTAAAAATATATAGAAAGTATTAAAAAAAAATATTATAAAGGATTTTCCCTATTTATCTAAAGCCTTAAAAGGAGAATAGATATTTTATAAACTTACTAATACTATAATTAAGGTTTAGGATAACTTTAAACCTAGTCTAATTGAGAAACCTATTAATAGTATACCTTAGTATATTAAGGCTTTTATTAAGGCAAAAGGCTAGTATACGAAATATTAAATAGATAAACTAGTAGATATATTAATAATAAATATGTATTAGGTTTTTATATATTTTTAATATTTAATCTGATAACGTTGTCATATTTGGCGTATGAAGGGTGGTTTTGGAACTATTGGGTTAATACGGGTGGATTTTAGTGTTGACCGTTTTTAATATCCCCTTACTATAGTATTTAATATAACTTTATTAAAGCTTATTCTAATAGAATAATAACTTGAATTATAATAATTATTAATAGATATTTCTATACTTATTCTATAGTATTCTTTTTATAATTAGTTATATAGATTTCAAAGAAATTTTAGTTTTATCTTAAAAGATATAGAAGAATAATAAATTATAAAATACCTAACTTTTAGTATTCTATCTTATTCTATCTTTAAGAAGTTTTCAAGAATTCTCAATTCTATAACCTTGATAATTACTTTTAACTATATTAATCAAATCCTAATCTTAATAAAGCTCTCTCTATATAAATTATTATCATAAAGTCTTCTACTACTATAAGGTTAAATATTAAAACTAGAAATATAATTATCTATAATAATAAGTAGTTTTATTATTATTTTAACTAGTTATAAGCTAGTATTAGCACAAATACTATTATTAGATAAACTTTATAGTTAAATCTATATATAGAGTAAAGAGCTTAGATACTATTCTAAGTATAGAGCAAAAGTAACTAAATCATAAAACCTATATATTATTACTAATTATTCATTATATAAGATACTTCTTTAATATTAATAATTATTCTACTATAATATTATTATTTACTTAATTAATTCTTTGTAGTCTAAATAATAAAACTGATCTTTATTATTGATATTATTAGGTTTTTATTTATTCTCTCTGTTATTTATAAATATATTTATTATTATCTTAGTGATATACTAATATTTTCAATTTGTATAGTATTTCTTTAGTAGGAATAATTCTTCAAACTTTATTATAATCCTTTATATTATTTTACTATATATTTAATATATGTTATCTATTCTTTCCATATGTATCTTACTATCTTCTATATTTGTATTTATGCTATTTTTATCCTTTTAATATCCTTCTATATTATTGTCTTACTAATTATTTCTAATTTATTATTTTTCTCTTCTCTTTTTCTTCTTCTTCTTTATCATTAATATATTATATATCTTATAAAAATATTCTATATTATTATTACTACTACTATTCTTTAGGTATTTCTATGTAATAATAAAGAAGTTATTAATAAGGATTTTTCATGCCTAAAGTTTAGTGACTATTTAGTTTATTTTAACTATGTATCTTTACTTTATTTTAATATATAAAGATTACTCTATATTATTAATAATTATATATTGAAATAAATTTTTATAAGAATAACAAGTTGAAATATTATTATATTGATTATCTTTTCGCTATATACTTACTATTTATATTAACGTTTACTTTTTCAGTTTTATTTAATTCATATGATACTACTTAGATAACTCAAAATTTGACTTTTATCTCTTACTAAATAATTTAATAAAATACTTTAATTTCTAAATATAAAGATAAGTTACTTTATACCCTTATTAAAGTATCAGTAAAATAGTAATCCCCAAGTAATATTACTTATAAACCCCTTATTAATATAAAGAAGATAAAATTTAATTCAAAATATCTTCTCCTCTAGGAAATGTTTTCTATTTATAAGTATTTAAATATTATATATTTTATTACTATGAACTTACTAAGAGAGGGGCTAATAGCTTACTTTCTACTATAACTAGTAGTAAATATATTGCCTCCTGAAATATAGGTTCAGCCTTCTTACCTCCTTACTAACTATTATAGCTAGCTCCTAATTAATCTAGAGCTAAACTCCTTATAATTATAATTAGTATATCCGCCTAATATTAACCTTTTTAATTATAAATAATTAATAACTCTTTCTATAATAACCTTACGTCTTTATACTTTTATAATTATATATAATTTAAATATCTAGAGATATTTAATTACTACGAATTATAGATATTCTATTTCAATATTTATTATAATTTTAATATTTATAGCCTTAATATTCCTACTAAGTCCTACCTATTTTAAGATAAGACTTTATACTATTAATATAACAGTTCTCTATTATTAATATAAACTAACTTACAATCTCTATATAAGTATAATAAGATTTAGCTTACTCTTATTAGCAAATAATCTCAATATATTAATTGAGTATAGTTAATCTATAAATAATACTTATATAGATATAAACACTTCTAACATTATTAGATAGCCTTTAAAACCTCTATAATTATATTATTATAATATTCTAAAATATCTAATAATTAGTATGATAATAAGATATTGATATTAGGATATTATCCAATGAATACTTAGTCTCTAATATTATTAGTTTAATATAGTAATTTATAGGATAGTTAGATGATTTTTATTGGAATATGTATAGTCTATTTATTAATTATAGTATTTAGAGTAATTCTATTCAGGTTTGATTTAACATACTGATAGCTTTAATTATAATCATTATAGCTAGATATCTCTATATTTATTCTATAATACGTTTTCTATAAATAATTATATATATTTTAAGGAGATTTTAATTTTATTATAAAGATATAGATATAGAATAGCAATAGATTACAGAATACTTAGTTCTTATAAATACTCTATTTTATTCTATCTTTAAGAGGTTAATAAAGGTTTTAACCTTATAACTTTAATAGTTATTTTTAATTATATATACTAAGCCTTAGTCTTAATAAAGCTTTCTCTAATTATCATTATAAAGTCTTCTATTACTATAGGGTTAAATATTAGAACTAGAGGTATGATTGTCTATAATAATAAGTAATTATATGATTATTTTAACTAGTTATAAGTTAGTATTAGTATGGGTTTTATTATTAGGTAGAACTTATAGTTAAATCTATATATAGGGTGTAGAGCTTAGATACTATTCTAGGTATAGAGCAAAAGTAACCAAATAGATTTACTAAATATTTATCTTATTATTCCTATTAATTATTTAAATAGCTTAAAGTTCTAAAATCTAAAGAAGAAGTATATTACTAATTATCTATTATATAGCTTACCTATCTTTATAATAATAACCTTATTATTACTCTAAAATAGCGATTTATTTATTTCCTTAATATGCCTTATTATACCTTAATATTTAAAGGTATTAAAACTCTTATCATTATAAAACTACTTTAATTTAATAATAAGTCTTACTATTATCTTACTAATTATATTAAGTATAATATATTTAAATGTCTTATCACTATTATTAGTAGTTAGCTTATTTCTTAAAAGTCTAATCTTATTATACTTTATAATATATATATCTTTAGTTTGCTATTCTCTATTAATAATAAAAGTGAAAATAGTAATAATAATTAAAATAGTAATATGTAAGAATATAGCTAAAAGCTTTGACTAAGAAAAATTTAGATATATAGATAAGGTCTATATTACTATATAGACTATTACTTAAAGGATCTAAGTTGTAATTCTTTAGCTAAAAACTCTTTCTAGTATTTTAGTAATTATAACTAGCTAGTTATTAGATATATTATATAGTCCTATTAATATATCTTTATAGTTATCCCCCCTTCTAAAAGCTTTAATCCCTAAGGCTATAGTTATATACCTTCTAATATCTATTATAAAATTATATATTATTGCTAACTATTTATTATATAAAATGCTCCTTTAACTTTAGTAATTATTTAGCTATAGTATTATTATTCGTCTGAGTGAATTTTTGTAGTCTGAATAATAGAACTGATTTTTATTATTACTATTATCAAGTTCTTATTTATTCCTTCCATTATTTATAAGTATATTTATTATTATCCTAGTGATATATCGATACTTTTGGTTTTTATAGTATTATTCTAATAGGAATAGTTTTTTAAACTCTACTATAATCCCTTATATTATTTTACTATATATTTAGTAAATATTATCTACTTTTTTATATATATCTTATTATCTTTCAATTTTCATTTATACTAATTTTATCCTTCTAATACTCTTCTATATTATCTTACTAATTATTCCTAATTTACTATTTTTTCTTTTCTTCTCTTTTTCCTTTTTGTTTCATTATTTATATATTATATATTCCCTAATAATATCCTATATTACTATTATTACTATTATCTTCTAAATATTTAATTATAATAACCAAAAAACTCTTAATAAGGGTTTCTTATACCTAAAGCCTAATAACTATTCACCTTACTTTAACTATTTATTATTACTCCATTTTAATACAAAAAAGCTATTCTATATTATTAGTAATTATATATTAAAATATCTCTTTTATAAAAAGAATAAATAGAAATATTATAATATAAATTATTCCTTTACTATATATTTACTATTTTTATTAATTTTTACTATTTAGGTTCTATTTAAGTTATATAATACTACCTAAACAACTTAGAACTAAACTTTTATCTATTACTAAACACTTAAGTAAAAAACCTTAACTTCTAAATATAAAAATAAGTTACTTTATATTCTTACTAAGGTTTTAATAAAGTAGTAGTATATAGGTAATATTATTTATAACCCCCTTATAAATATATAGAGAAAGAAGTTTAGTTTAAAATATTTTTTCCTTTAGGAGATATTAGCTATCTATTAGTATTTAAATATCATATATCTTATTGCTATAAATTCGCTAGATATTTATCTTATTATTACTACTAATTAATAAGATAGCTTAATATTCTAAGATCTATAGAAGACATACTTTACTATCTATTTACTATATAGTTTATTTATCTTTATAATAATAATTCTATTATTACTTTAGAATAACAACTTATTTATTTCTTCAATATACCTCATTATACCTTAGTATTTAAAGGTACTAAAGCTCCTATTATCTTAAAACTACCCTAATTTAATAATAATTTTCACTATTACCTTACTAATTACTCTAAGTATAATATATCTAAATATCCTATTACTATTACTAGTAGTTGCCCTATTCCTCATAGAAAATCTAGGGTTTTAGAGATCTTTTTATAGCCCTCTTATTATATTAATAGTAATGATAATATTGCTATACTTACTATAAATAATTATGTTTCTTCTGTTGAAATTTACTTAGTAAGCCTTTAGTATTATTCTACTCCTAATAATACTATCTTACTTAGTATCAAAGGAGAGTTAGTAAATAATAGTATTTAAGTAGAAAGATTTCCTATTAAGAAGTATAAGATTTATTCTAATATTATTCTATTTATTCTTATAGTTTCTATATCTAGTAGCTATTAGTCTACTATTAGAAAGTCTACTATTCTTAAAATTACTATTCTTAAGAAGGCTATTCTAATGAAGAAAATTATAATTACTAAGAGAATTCTTACTACTACGTAAGTTACTATATTTTTAATACTTATTATACTTATAGTGCCTATTATGCCTGTAGTATTTATTATATTTATAATACCTATTATACTTATAATACTTATTATTCTTATTATACTTATAAAAAGAAGTTAAAAATATTTTTATAAAAATATATCTAAACTTTAGGTATAAAGTTTATATTGTTTATATATACTAGTTGAGTTATTATTGAAGTATATTAGTTTTTTCTAGTTTGAAAATATACTTTTTGGAATAATATTTAAGCTATTTAAGTAGTTAATAGAATTATTTCTCTCTTTTTCTTAGGATATTATTACTCAATACTTAGTATTAATATTATACTAATTATCTTACTTCTTATAGTATTAGACTATCTATTTTTTGAATTTCTAAATATCTTTTTATATATTACTTAGGTTAATTATAGTTTTTTATATATTATAACTTATAAGCTACTTAGCCTATTTTATAAAAAAGTATTTATTATTTCTATTTCTTTATTTCCTTACTATTTCTTCTACTTCTTATTCTATAGGGTTATTTTCTAGCTTAAAGAAGATAGCTTAATTATTAATATCTTTTTATTATTCTATCTATAATTTAAATAAAGAGATAGGGAAAACATTATATATCTAGTAGTATCATTCTAATAGATATACCCTATATACTTATTCCCCTATCCTTTCTACTATTAAGACTTTAATATATTTTAATACTAACTTCTTATATTTAAATTTAAAGTTCTTTATTAATAGCTTGATAATTACTCCCTAATTATATATATATAGTTAATATTTTAAATTATATACTTTCGCCTAGTTTTCAACTACTATTTACTAATATTTTACTATTCGGCGATATATTTAGCTAATATAGGTAATTTATTTTATAATATTTTATACTATTAGGTCTTTTTTTACTATATATTTAACTATTTTTAAGTAGAATTTATATAGTTTTTCTATTAGTAAGTACCTAGTAGTATTATATCTACTACTATTATATATAAATACGGCTTCTCTTAGTTATACTATTTAGATAGTAGGCGAACTACTAGTAAATATTTTGAAGTAATATTTTAATATTTGGTATATTCGTTCCATTTAACTATTTATTTATAGGTAATATACTATTAATAGTTATTACTTAATTAGTTATTCTATTATAAACTCCTCTTAAAATTAGTTTAGAAGGAATTTATCCTTATTATTAATAATACTTTCTAGAATATTAAATTAATATTCTATTTTTTTATAAAGTATTATTACTAGGTTTACAGTTATTTTTTTTTATTATTAGAATAAATATTACAAACTTTATAAATTTATTTATAATAATTAGGATAGTATTATATATATTACTATCTCGGTAAGTATTTTCTAGAAGTTTTATAATAAAGTTTATACTAATTTTTTAAAATAGTCCTACTAGGATAAGTAGAAATTATAACTAGTTATATAGTTTATACTTTAATATCCTAATCCCTCAATAGATTTAATATAATATTATATAGTCCTATATATCTATAGCTATATTATTCTAATAGAAGTTCCATTTTATAAGGTTATAAGTTTTATTAATATTTATATAGTTTGTTTTATTTTTATTATAATATAGGTAAATGATTTTATATCTTAAGGATTCTATATTAAGTATAACTAGTCTTCCTTAGAAAAGGAGTGTTTTTTCTATATTTATTAAGTAGTTCTTTTAGTTACTAGTTATTCCCCAGGTTTTTTCTATATATATCTAGTAGTCTTTATTATAAATTTATAGCTTTTTAATAATTTATTTAAT
>QAPF01000748.1:0-19144 GCA_004367935.1 Colletotrichum sidae | reverse complement strand
TTTATATAGAGATATTACTAGGGTACTAAACGCTAGGTAAAATCTATTATTTTAATAAAATACTATATAGCTTACAGAAGTTTCCCCTCTTATAATAATATTATTTAAAAGTAGGTTTTAAGTATTTTAATTTTAAACTTATTATAAGAGAGCTATATTACTAATTTAAAAGATATATTATCTTCTTCTTCTATATTAATAATTATATATTCTTATTCTCTTTAGAAGATATATCTAAAATACTCATATTATTTATAGACTTTTAATAGACGTATTATCTTAAGAGAGACAAAGACTTATAGTAATTCTCTAGTATTAAGGTTATTAAAAATTAAGTAGTATAATAGCTATAGTTCTTATAAATAGTATATATTAAGAAACTCCTTAAGTATCTTATAAAATATATATAGTATATTAAATATTTTAAAATTCCTCTAGAAACTAAAAGACTCCTATTATAATATAATTAAACTTCTTATATAGAAATTAAGTATTACTAATAAGATATTAGTTTTATTAATTATATTATAGTTATAATAAGACTAGATATTACTTATATAGTAAACTAGTTATTATATTTTAATTAAAATTCTTTAGATAACTATTATATAGAAGTTAAATAAATATTATGATATTTTAGTAAGATAAAGAATTTTTATTTTAAATTTAAATGTAAAGCTAGAGATCTATTTAACAACCTTATAATTATTATGGATATTAGTTTTATAGATAATAGTAATAATTAAAAAACTTTTAAGTATATATTATATATTTCTTTAGAAATCTAATTATATAATAAGATAAATCAATAAAATACTATTACTATTTTAATAACTAAAGTAGAACTTTTAATACTATCTTAAGCTACTTAAAAAGTTATTTTTACTAGTTATTTTATTATTATATTTTGAATAAATCTTATAATAAATCTATTTAGTAGAAATAAAATATACAAACCTTATCTTACTATCTAAATTTAATATAATAATAAGTAAATAATATATTTTATAACTACTAAAAAAATATAACTATATATAAAGCTATAATATATAGGTATTTATAACTACTAATTATAATAAAAAGCTATATAGAAATATTTTAAGATTAAATATATATTTTTAGGAAATTTTATAATCAATAATTTTACAAAACCTCTTTAGAACTATTAGTTTAATACTTTTATTATTTAGATTAGTATAATAAATTAATCTAACTATTTAAACTTATAATAAAAAAAGAACTTTAAGAAGAACTTCTAATATTTAAAAGTTTTAATAAAATTTTTAATAATTAGTTAGGATCTATAAATCCCAAATTATAATAATAATAAGATTAAATAAAAAACTTAGGGGTACCAAAAGTACTTTCTAACTAATAAGAAGTATTTAAATAACTTATAAATAATATTATTCTTCTTATTATAGAAGTAGAGATTTAATAGAAGTAATAAGATAATAGAAAGAGCTTTTCTTAAGATATAAATAGAAAGTTTAATTAGTATTATTTAAAAGAACTAGTTTATAAATAGAATTCTTAAAACTAGAGAAATATATTAGAAATAATATATTTAAGAAGTAGAGTTTATACTAGTTAAACTTTAAGTATTAGTACTATTTCTATAAGTCTTATTCTATTTAAATTATTTAAAATAGAGCTTTATATAGTATATATAACTATATTTAATTATATATAATATATACTAGATTTTGCCCCCTAATTATATGTAATAGATTTATATAAATATTAATTATATATTAGTTATATTTAATATTCTTAAATTATGTACTAATAATAATCAAGTAAGTTTTAATATACTTATATAGAAATTATAAGCTAGTTTATATTAATGATTATAAGCTTTTATACTAGTAATATAAAGTTTTACTTTATGGAAAAATAAAACTTAGTATAAAAAGTATTAAAGTTATAAGTATTAGACTTATAGTAAATAGTTAATTTGAAGTCTTATGATTAGTAGTAATTGAATATCCGAAGATATTTAAACTATATATGGCTATAAAGGCATGAGGATATAAAGATATTAAGATATAAGATTAGTATAGAAGAAATTACTAATTACTTAAAATTTATAAGAAGGTTTATATAAGGTAAGTATAGTAGCTATTATAGTTATAGAAAATTTAGCCTTGAATTAACTCAAAGCTAGCTATAATAATTAGTAGGGAAATAGGAAGGCTAAACTTATATTTTAGAAGGTAATTATATCTATTAAGAATTATAATAGAGAGCTAGCTATTAGCCTTTCTTATATTTTACTAATATATATTACTTCTCTATTATTAATATCAGCTAAGTTATAGTTTCTATAGAAACATAATAAGACTTAGCTTACTCTTGTTAATGTGTAATCTTAATATATTATTTAAATAAAATTAAAATATAAATACAATTTATATAGATATAGATATTCTTATTATAAGTAGATAGCCTTTAAAGCTTCTATAGCTATATTGTAATTATACTCTCATATATCTAATGGTTATTAGTATAATAACATATTAAAATCAAAGTAATATCTAATTCAAATTTTGTTTTCAATATTATCATCTTAATATAGTAGATTATCAATTAGCTAGATAATATTCTTTTAAATATCTATGGATCAGTTAATTATTATTATACTAGAAGGAAGGGGCTAATAGCTTGCTCTCTATTATAACTATTAGTAGATATATTACTCTTTAAAGTATAACTTCAGCCTTCCTATTTCCCTACTTATTACTATAGTTAGCTCTTAGTAAATCTAAAGTTCAATCTCTTATAGCTATAATAGCTAGTATACTTATTCTATATTAACCTATTTAAGAATAAATAACTAATAACTTCTTTTATAATAATTTTACACCCTTATACCCTTACGCCCTTATACTCTTATATCTTTATAAGAATATATAATTCAAATATCTCAAGATATTTGATTACTACTAATTATAGGTATCCTATTTAAATATCTATTATAACTTTAACATCTATAACCTTAATATCCCTCAGACTGAGACTTATTTATCCTTAAGATAAGACTTTATACTAATAATATATAGATTCTCTATTATTAATATAAATTTATTTATCAACTCTATATATATATAATAAGATTTAGTTAGTTCTTATTAGTAGATAATCTGAATATCTTAATCAAATATAATTCATATCTAAATAATACTTATATAAATGTAGATACTACTAGTATAATCAGATAGTTTTTAAAACCCTTATGATTATATTACTATAATACTTTAAAATATCTAATAACTGATATTATAATAGAATATTAATATTGAAATATTATCTAATTAGTATTTCATTTCTCATATTACTAGCTTAATATAATAACTTATAGGATAACTAGACAATTCTCTTTCAAATATTTCTAAACTATTTATTAGTTCTAGTATGTAAAATAATTTTATTAAACCTTAGTCTAATATACTAATAATTTTAATTATAATAGTTATAATTAAATATCTCTATATCTATTTTATAGTTATCTTTTTATAAGTAGTTATATAGACTTTAAAGAGATTTCAATTCTATTAGCAAAGTATAATTATAAAAGCGTAATAGACTATAAAATACCTAGCTCTTAATATTCTATTTTATGCTATTTTCAATAGATTTATAAAGGTCCTCAACCCTATAACTTTAGTAGTTACTTATAGCTATATATATCAAACGTTAGTTTTAATAAAGATTTATTTCTATAAATTATTACTATAGAATCTTCTACTACTATAAAGCTAAAAATTTAAACTTGGAGTATAATAATAAGTAATTTCATTACTATTTTAACTAGTTATAAGTTAGTATTGATATAAATATTATTATTAGGCAGAATTTAAAGTTAAATCCATATATAGGGTAAAGAGCTTAGATATTATTCTAAGTATAGAGTGAAAGTAACTAAATTATAATACTGCAAATAAATTTGTTGAAGTTTATTCTAATAAAGTAATAGTTTCTTCTATAGTAATTATAACTAGATACCTCTATGTCTACTCTATGGTTACCTTCTTATTAATAACTATATAGACTTTAGAGATATTTCAATTCTATTATAAAAGATATAGAAGAATGATAAATTATAGAGTACCTAATTCCTAGAATTCTTTCTCATTCTATCTTTTGTAAGTTTATAAGGATTCTTCATTCTATTACTTTAATAATTATATTAAGCTATATATATTAAGTTTCAGTCTAGATAAAACTCTTCTTAATTGTTATTATGAAGGCTTCTATTATTATAGAGATAGGTATTAGAACTAGCAGTATAATTATATATAATAAAAGTAATTTCATTATTGATTTAATTGATTATAAACTAGTATTAGTATAAATACTAGTATTAAGTAGGATTCATGGTTAACTCTATATATTAAATAAAGACTTTAGATATTATTATAGGTATAAAGTAAAAGTAACTAAATTAATATTTATAATAAATTTGAATTAATCTTATTCCTCCATAATTATAAGCTTACTAATGAAATATTTTCTTTATCTTTAGAGAGAAATATAAGGCCAAAGTCCTTCCTGAAAGAATTATAAGGATATTTAATATTAATAGCAAATTTCTTTATAATAATAATAATTCTTTTAGTAATAGTAATCTTAGTATTACTAAATTCAGATATATCAAGACTTCAAGGTAGTAATGAAGACAATAAGTATTCTGGCAAGCTCAGAGATCTAGTAAAGGTAATATTGAATAGAAAGTTAAAATTGAAATATCTCAACTTTATATCATTATTAAAGACGTAAATCTATATTGGATAGATAAGTATTTGATATATTAGTAATTTATTGTGAATCTTGAGAATTAATTATTTGACAATAGTATTTGTACAATTTACAGGAGTATTGACTGTTAAGATTAAAAAAGAAAAGTATCAATTATTAATTTATTTATATTTAATACAAAGTATCAGAAGATATTAAATAAGTTAAATCTTTTCAATAGAATAGATGAAAACATCTCGCGTACTAGATATATTATTAAAAGTGAAATAGAAATAGAAGTCATATACTATGAGTATTCATATAAATTATAAATATCTTTCATATTAGAATTAAGAATTATCCTCTCTAGCTTAAGAATAAAGTAGATAGAAATAAATATAAGATTAATTAGGATATGGGCTAAATTAAGATATATCAAAACATTAATAGTTTTACTAAGAGAATACTTATTCACTATTGTAGCCTTATTAATATGAACTTGAATTGAAATAGGAGTGGTAATTAAAGAATATTATTTCACTTAGAATTAATATATAAAATCTATACTATTTATATATATTGCCAATTATATTAAATATTAAGATAGTAAAGGGAAAACAAACTAGTAAGTAAAAAAGAATCAATAGCTTATTTATTATCCTTGAAGATTAGATAAAATAACGTATTTAGAAGAAGCTAACTAATGATTGTTGCTGAAAGATAATACAAGAAAGTTGAATATGTGATAGATAATAATAGCTTCATTATAATAAACTGTTTCATTTATTTACATATTTAACAAAATATCTTGGGAAACTATTTATCCTATTTTATCTATAATAATATGCATTTAGAATAATTCTCAAAATATAAAGTTATCTCTAGTAACTTCACCATTAAGGAGATATATGAGAGTAGATATCGTCTTAAGTCTGCTATATAGCTATAATGGCTTATATAAACCTTAACTAATCTATTTCTATATGTTTAAGTACTTTATCCTAGTTTAAATAGATCATACTATTTAATAATTTGTATTTAGACTATATACTATATTATTTACTTATTATGAAGATTTAATATGACGAGTAAGAGTTTTAATACTATATACTTTATAAGAGATTATCTCTTTTAAGAATGAAATTAACATATTATAAGTTTTCTTTTACCTATTATTACTACTATTAATCTATTATAAATATTATTTCAAGACTTCCAAAAAGTAATAGATAGTTTTGATAATAATAATTAGAATATCTTAGTAGAACGTTCATTAACTACTTTAATTCAATTATATAAGATACTTGTATGACTAATATATCTCTAAATTATAATGATTATTAGTATACTTAGGAAGTATTTGAGACTTATAATATCAATAAAGTTAAATAGAAGGTTTGTTATATAGAAGATTAGAATATCTTTTATACTATCTCTAGAAAATATATTACTTTTAATTTTTCATTTTATTATTAAGGGTATGGTAATATCCTAATTCTGATACTTATAAATAAAGTTGCTACTTACTCTCAAGACTTCTATTCTATTAATGAAATTGGACTTATTATAGTAAATATATTTAAAGGTTTTATTATACCTTTGAAAGATTAATATAGTATTAATATTAAGACTTATAAGTATAATAATAAGATCTCCTGATATAAGACGTTAAGATTCAAATTTATTTCTCAAAATATATATTCTAAATTATTCTTTCTATATATGTAGAGTTAAAACAGCAACATTAAACATATTAGAATAGTTATTGAAATTCAGTTAGGAATTATTATAGAGGAAAATACGTTACTTTCAAAATTCAAGTATAAAAGTCTTTAGACTACATTATTTCTTTATTCTTGATTATTGATATATTTTCTAGACTATTAAATATTATGCTAGAAGCTCTATACAACTATCTGAAAAGATAATATTATAGAATTAAAATTAATTTATCTTGATGTTTATAATAACTTATATTTCATTTCTTTTTTAAATATAAATTCAAAGTATGATTCATTAGTCTGCTTTGAGAGATATATTGTAATTGACTTTTTGATCAACGATGTCTTGATTAATTAATCTCAATTTGACATTTACTTTCAAATACAATTATAAGAAGCTATAATATTTTCTCTAATAGAATATTCTTTTCAATAAAAATTTGATTTCTTCATTCGATAGTTTTAAATACTTTAATTCTAATATAGTCTTTGATTAAATATAGAAATAGAAAACTATGACAAAACCACTCAATATTAATTTCGTTATTCATTTAAGTCTTAAAAGAAAGTCTATCAAAATAACCTGTTTTCAAATAAATAATAATTATAATAATTTAAGTTGTTCGATCTATATCAGGATTATTTCTAAGTCTTTGAAAATACTTCTTAAAGATATAGAATTTATAAATATCATTCCTTTAGAGTTGCTTATTGTATATTTCTATAACTTTACTTATATAAATAAGATTATATATGAAAATAGAATTCAAATATTTCTAGAGAAGGTTAAGTATAAGAAACAGATAAAATAGTCCATTAAGAAATCGGGAAACTATTACTTAAAATTATCTTTTTAATGAATGGTTTATAATTATTAAAAGACATTTCAAAGCATTTTTGTCTAAAATTGTAAAGTAATCTAAGTAGTTAATTAAAGGGAGTAATAGAAACCTCATCTTTTTAAAATCTTTAAAATATAGATATTATAAATTCTTATAATAGACTTTAATTATAGGGCAAATAAGATATTAAAAACTACTTAAACTATAGGAAAGCAGAAGCTATTGCTTAGAAGTCATAGAATAGACATTATTATCATTAATATTATTAGTAATTTACGTAAAGGTATTTACTTATCTATATATTAAAGCTATAATAATATCTAAATAGACTTAGATTCAGAATCATATCAAGAAATACTTTGCAAATCAGGTTGGTACAATTCTTATAGAAGATTCAAATACTTTAAATTACTCTTAGATTCAGATTTGTAGCTTTGATAAATATAAATATCCCTGGAAAATTGAAACTTAACTAATTATTCAAGGAGATCAATAGTTACAATATAATTATAAGACTTATATAACTATTCTAGTATATATATTATCCTTAATCTTCATAGTGATTATTAAGAGTTTATCTTCAAATTACCTATATATAATATAATTAATACTTTTATATCTATAATATTCAATTAAATATTTTATATAGAGATTCTATTATGTTATTATATTTTAGATAGAATATACTATATTAATAAAATATCAAATAGTTATTAATAGTCTCTTTGCTTCTAATGATATTACTTAGAAATTGATCTTAAGTATTTTGATTTTATATTTATTATAGAAGAATGGTTCTGTTTATTTGAAAATCTATTATCTTCTTCTATGATATTAATAACTATATATTATTTCTTCTGTTAAAAGCTACATTCAAAGTATTTATAATATTAATAGACCTTTAATTACAACTAGGTCCCTTTAACTATATCTATCTATAGAGATACTTAAGGCTAAAGTATATAACTAGGTATTCTTCTATTACAGAAATTATTTATTTGGTATTATATAAAGCTACTTACTAGGGGTATTATATAAGATTACTTGCTAGGTAGGGATTAAATATATAAAGTTCTAATAGATTTTTAATATAATATTATTATGAGAAAAGAAAAGTTTATAATAGTTCTTTAGTATTAATATTATATGAGAAATTAAAAGAAGCTACTTAAAGGGGCCTCTAGAGTACTACAGACAAAGTATATGAGGAAGTAAAATAATCTATATTATTGCTACTAAAATACGGAATAAATAGAGTATTTAAATCCTTGAAATGTCGCTTTAAAAATAGCCTATAGGTTAGTTTTATAGTTAATATAGCTATATATATTTTTGTCGGTTTATCCGTCATAGGTTGTTACGCTATAGTGCCGTTAGGTAAATAGTCGGGTTGTAAGGCCTATATATGCCACCTAGCTAGTACTAGCTATATGGCTATATAGGCTATATAGGCCTTATTTCTACGTATATAGCTACGCGCCACGTAATATAATAATAATAAAAAGAAATAATTAGAATATTACTTTATACCTATATAGTAAGATTATATATAGTATATATTATCCTTTAGATAAATTAATGCTAATTAGTAGTTAATTTGTTATTATTAAACTATAGATTAGTGAGGTATATCTTAGTAATAGAAGTATTTATAACTTTTCAACTTAAGGCTTATAGGTAAAAGATTATAAGATTTATTCTACTTAGATACTTCAGACTACGTCTTACTTAAAGATTTTATTCAGAGCTTTTGAATTATATACTAACTTTTTATAGATCTTATTATTAAGGAGTTAACTATATATCCTTATTATAATTCAAAATAAAGTACTCCTTATAGTATTATTAATGAGCCAATTATATGTTTAAGATAGTTACTTATTAGAGTGTATTTAGTAAATATAATAATCGTTTTGAGTTTTATAAATCCCTTTTTCTAATGATTAGAGTTTTAGTATCTCTAGCTTCTTATAGATACTTTAGATCTTTTTTACTTCAAGACTTCTATTAGGAGGTTTTAAATTATATATTAAACCTCTTGAGATGAATATTACTAAGGAGTTAAATATATGCTTTTACTCTATTAAAATTAAGGTATTCTATATAGTTATATTAAGTTTAAGCCTCTAGTATAATTAAATAGAATATATCTAATAGATATATTTAAAGCTCTCCTATATAGCCTCTTGAAATTTCTCTATATAGTTTAGATAACTACTTTCTCCTATAGCCTTTAAGGTTCTATAAGGATAATATTATAACTATTCTTTCTTATAGCTCTTAAGGTTTTATAAAAACTATAGTAATATTACCTTCTTAAAGTATAGCTTATAGTAAGAATTCTCTCTTATAATTTCTAATAATAACTCTAGAGACTACTAGAGGGTATATAGTTATACTAACCCTTTGAGGTATAGCTTATAGCTATATAGCTATATAGCTTTTATAGCTATATAGTCTTATAGTTATATAGCTATATAGTATTTAAATAAAGCTTTATACCCCTTTAATCTCTGATATTTACTTAAAGAGATCCTAGTGATTAATATAACTACTTTAATTATATAGAGGGATAGATAGGTAATAGGTTTAGTAGTAAAAGAAGCTATTAAATAGATAGTATTCTATAGTTAGTTATTTAGGCTTTTTATAATTAGATAATATTACTATAGTATAAATAAAGAGTTACTAATACTAATTTATCTATTATAAGTTATTATATTATAATACTATTAGGTAAATAGTTAGCCTATATAGCCTATATATATTATATAGCTAGTACTAGTTATATAGCTATATAGGTTATATAAGCTTTATTTCTATATATTTAGCTATATACTATATAACATAGTAATAATAAAAATGGATAACTAGAATACTACTTTATACTCATATAGTAAGATTATGTATGGCATGCGTTACCCTCTAGATAAATTAATAGTTTTATTATATAGCTTTTTAGGCATTAGATATGATTAATAGCTAGATAAAGCTATTCTTAGTAGTTTCTAAATATAAAAAGTCTTCGAACATCTATTCTCAGGTGAGGGTAATAAAGCTCTCAAGCTATAATGTAAGAGTAATAAGGCTGTCTAGCTTTTAAATTAACCCTATATCTTATTATCCTATAAAATTCATAATTCTAGCTAGCTTCTATTATCTAAAAATTGCTTCTCTTGTCCCTTTCGATACTCTCAAAAATAAGGGGATTCTAAATATAATTTTAGAAATATCTCTAGTATTCTATAAGGTATTACTATCTTCTTACTTACTTAAGAGATATATAACTACTTGAGATTATTACTTATTTGAACTAAAACTTAAGATTAATATATAGTAAACTTCAGAGTATATTATAAAGAGTATAGCTATTAAGCTAAATAAAATTATAGGATTTACCTTCTTTAGAATATTTCCTACTTACTATAACTTTTATGTTTTATATATCTTATCTTATTAGTAGTATAAGAATACTGCTCTAAGTATTATTTAAGCCTCATAAGAGTTGAAACTTAGTAAAAACTAAAACCTTACTATTAGCTAACCTATATTTTAATATATAAAGCTTATTCTTATAATAGTTTGGAGAGCGTGTTTTAAATGGTAATTAGTTATTAAAATATTAACTACTTATTAAAACTATTATAGAAAATAAGACTTTTAATTCTTCTTAAGTTATCGGAATTAGCTTCTTTTAAGGTTATATTTTACTGCTTTAAATATATAGTTTAAAAAGTATTATATTAATATTAACTTCAGTCTAATACCTAGCTTTATTAAACCAGGGTTTTATATAAACTTTCAAGCCTTCTTCTACCTTCTAGATATAACTTTTCTAGTTTTTAAACTAGGCCCATAGCTTATTATCCTATAACAATCCTAAATAGTTTTTACTATCTAAAAATAGCCTCTCCTACCTTTTTCAATATTCTAAAAATAAGGGGATTCTAAGTATAACTTTAGAAGTATTTCTATTATTATATAAAATAGTATTACTCTAGATTTACTCTCCTTAGAGTATTTCCTACCTATTAAAACTCTTACGTTCTCTATACTTTATCCTACTAGTAGTATAGAAATATTACTTCAAGTATTATTTAATCCTAATAGGAGCTAAAACCTAGTAAGAACTAAAGTCTAACTATTAGGTAACCTCTATTTTAATATATAAAGCTTATTCTTATAATAGCTCAGAAGATATATTTTAAATAGTACTTAATTATTAGAATATCGACTACTTATTAAAACTATTATAAAAGGATAGACTTTGAATTATTCTTAAGTTATTAAGATTAGCCTCTTTTAAGGTTAGATCTTTACCGCTTTAGTTATCTAGCCTGGATAATATTATATTAATATTAACTTTAGTCTAATATCTAGCTTCATTAGACTAGGATTTATATAAGCTCTTAGGCTTTCTTCTACTCCCCTAGATATACTGAGTAATATTAATATATCTGAAAAGTACTATTCGGATAAATATTCAAATTTTCGTTTACTATAGGCTAAGTCTATTATAACTAAAGGAATACTATTTTGAAAGTAGCTAGTTTAGATATAAGTAAAGTAGAGAAATAAAACTTAGAGTAAAGTTAAAAGAAGGAGGAGTAGTAAGCTTAATAGTATAGCAAAAGTACTATAAGAGTACTCTTAAGAAATCAATAGTATTAATATTAAAAAAGATATATAGGGGCACCTCGAGATAGGTAGTATTATACATATATTTAAAGAGATATATAGGAATACTTTAAGATAAATAGTACTATATATATATTGGAAAGAAGGATTAAAAAAAGGTTCTTATATATATAAGTATTCTAATTTTAGTAAATAAAAATTATTAAAATTATTATAACTATTTAATTATAGTAAAAGAGGGGTTTAGGCGTTTGAAAATAGTAAAGACTAGGCTTGTAGTTATGGGAAATCAAAAGAGGCTATTTAAAGAAGCCTCTAGGGTATTATATGGAAATTATATGAAGAAGTAAAATAGCTTGTATTATTACTACTAAAATACGGAATATATAGGGTATTAAAACTTTTGAAATATCGCTTTAGAATATATATTACAGCCTAGTTTCGTAATCTATATAGCTATATATATTTTAATATATATTATTTAAAACTAAAAGCCTAGACCTAAGGCTTCTTATATTATATAAGTAGTATATATATACAAACCGTAGGCCTATATCTATAGCATTCACCTTCTAAATAGCAATAAGAGATATATAATATATACACTACTCTACCCTTTAGATTTCGGAATACTACTTTTATAATTAAGATATCCTTTATACTATAGATCTATAAATATAGTATTTTTTATTTAATATATTTTTCTAGATTTCTCCCTTTATTTTCTATTACTATAAGATTAAATATAAAAGAAATTATTTTACTTATTTATTTTAGTTATTTCAACTTAAGTCATTAACACCTATTTTAATAATATTTAGAAGTAGATTTATCTCTTTTTAATCCCTTATAGAATAAAATACAGAAGTATTCTTATACTATTTTAAATAGATTGAAGTTAGAAAATATAATATAATATTATTATTCTAACCTATTAGATAATATTAAGAATTTTAAGACTTATAGATAGTAGTTTGTTGAATATTAAATAGTTATAATAAGCTTATTTACAAACCTAATACTAAAGAATAATAAAGAATAATAGCTATATTCTAACTATAAATTAATAAGAAAACAAAAGACTCTAAAAGTAATATAAGAAACCTAAAAGCTTATCTATACTTTTAATAAAATAGAATTAAACTTCTAAATTTGATTTAAAATAAGTATTTTTAATCTATAATAATATACTAAAAAGATAAAAAAGAATCTTATCTTATTATAATAGAAAGTCTTAAGGAAGTCCTATAAGACTAATAAGTCTAATAAGACTAACCTACTAGCTTTTATTGAAAAACAACAAAATAATTCAAAAAGAAAGATTTGAGAAAGAAATAAGTTACTTATAAATAAATAAGAAGAAGACATATAAAACGAGACAATAAGACGTATAATTATTATATAATAAATTATAATTAAAATAATTAGGAAATTAAGATATGATAAGAATAAGTTTAGACTTTAAGAAAATTAATATAGGAAATGGATAAGTAGATTTATAAACTGAATTCTATATAGAAATATAAGTTGAATATTCTAAAAAGTCTAAAAGAAATACTAGGAGAATAAGTCTTAATTAAAGAAGCTACTTTTATATATATCACCGGAAAAGATTTACTTTATAATAATATACTAATACTTAAAGAATACTTAAAAAGATAATAATAGTAATGATAATTATTAAATAGTTAATTAATAATAAAGGGAAAACTCTTAAACCCTCTTATCTAACTATAGTAAGACTTTTATTTAATAGACTAACCTTTAAGAGAATTTAATTTCATATAATAGCTACTCCTAATAAATCTAGAGATACTTCTTTATCTAACTATAAAAAGGATTATAGTACTTAGGTATTTCTTATATAAGTTCCTAATAATTTATTTAACTACTTAATAACTATAAGAGAATTGATAATACTTTTAAAATTAATTACTATTTAGTTGATAATAGTAAAAATAGCTCTTTAGTCTAAAAGTACTTTAAGTTTATAGGAAATAATATTTTTAATTTCCTAGATAATTATCAAGTTATATTAAAAGTTTCTAGTAAACTGGAATATAAGATAATTACTAAAGTCTCTTTTTATAATAATACATAGTATAAATATATTATTAAACTTATAATAACTAATAAGTATATTTAGAAAGATACTAGATATATTCTTATAAGAATCTAGAGTATTACTAATCCTATAGCTAGTTATAATTCTAATAGAAAACTTCATATTATAAATTATAATATTAATTTAACTTTAGATAACTTAATAGGAGTAATTAATTATTTAACTATTATAAATAACTTATAAGAAAGAGTAAGAATCTATAGAGATATTCTTTTACCTAATACTAATTTTATCTATATTTCCCTATACTAACTCCTTCTTTAAATTCTTAAAGAGATTGTTAGAAACCTTTACTATAAAATCCCTTAATTAGTTAAATCGTCTTAGGCTTTTTTTAAAATATTTACTATCTTAATAGGTTAGTAATCAGACTTTTTTAAAATAATTAACTAGCTGACTTACTCCTATTATATTAATAATTATACTTACTAATTTAACTTCTAAGTAAGAAACTATAAAAGTTATAAAGAAGGCTTAGATTGTTATAAATAAGTTTAGTAATAATAATAAATAGCTTTTATCTTAGTTGAAAAACTTAAGCTTTAACTAATTAATACTTATTAAGATAAAAGCTAGCTTTTATAAACTTATAGATAGTTTTAGAGAAGTTTAAAAACTAATAGCTAGATTATACACTATAGATATAAGTAGTAGTAATAACTAAAAAGTCTATACTATAGATTTATAGGTTTAATATAATACTAGCTATAGAATATAGTAATTATAAAGTAGAAATAATAAATTCTAGGATTAAGACGGCTTCTAATACTATAATAACTTTTAAGAGTAATTCGTATAGAATGAATCAGTAATATACTACTAATATAATTTAGATAGTTACTAGAAGTTAAACTATCTTTAACTCACTTAGTATAATACTAAAAAATCTACTATTTTAATTATAATAATTACTACTATTATATTAACAAGATCTATCTAAACCTAGAGAAAATCAAAAGTAGTATTATATAAAATAGTCATATTAAGAAATAGTCTAACTATAAGATAATTTTACTATTTATTACTAAGAAATCTTATAACTACTCTATTAAAATACCAATAGTATCTTATAGTTAAATATAATACTTTAATTTTCAAATACTACTCTGAAAATATAAGTAAGCCTAGATATAATAGTAGTTTACTAAGATCAGGTTTAAGATAAATAATTGTTAGGAATAACGCGTTCGAGAGTTAGAGTTTATACTAGCTAAACCTTAGGTATTAGTGCTGTTTCTATAAGTCTTGCCTTATTTAAACTACTTAAAATAAAGCTTTATATAATATATATAGCTATATTTAGTTATATATAATATATATTAGATTTTACCCTCGAATTATATATAATAATTAAGAGTCTTATAATACTAAAATACTATTAGGCTAAATATATATATTATAGTAATTTAATATATCTTAGATATTAAGATGTCTACTAAAAATACCCCTTTTTAATCTTCAAAAAAACTAATTAGTAACTTATTTAGTATAATACCTCTTAGGTAGAAACTAAGGCTTATAGCTTATAGGACTACTTTAATCTTAAAGTTATTATATATTAAAACTTTCTTTTAAAATTTCTTTAAAAATTACTCTTAAGTGATTTTCTAAAAGTTAGGAAGTATTAATAAGCTTTTAAAACGCTTAAATTAGGTATTTTTCAAAGTTCTACTTCTATAAGAATAAGTTATAAAGAAGATTAATAATTCTTTATAGATATTACTAAAGAGATTTATATAAGGGATATTATAGATTTTATAGAGAAAAATCTAAAAGCCTATATAGCTTTCTATAGTTTCTATATTTCAAAAACTTTAAAGTATTAATATAAGTAGTTAAATAAAGCTTATATAATAATTTAAATCTTTAGATATATAAGTAAAGTATTCTAGCGTTAGTATTGTTATATAGAAGAAGACATAATAATATAAATTACTAATTTCTATAACTACTTTAATATTACAAGTAACTTATACCTCTAAAATACTACCTTATGATACTATAAGATATTTCAATCCCCTAGACTTAAATACCTTATTATATAAGTAATAATTAAAATATAATTTTAAAAATAACAAAATACTATATATAAAGTTTAAATAGTTAATTATACTCTTTCTATTACTAAAATACTTTAAACTAATAAGTTTATAATTTTATTAGTTTTCTTATTAATTAAATCTTATATAGAAGACTATATACTAATGATTTAAAGCGATTTAGACTTTATACTTTTAGATAAAGTTATTTTAGCTATGATAGAAGTAATATAATATCTCTTTAAAGCTTTCTTATATAGTAAGATTAGTTCTAATACTTTTAATACTATAGTAGAAACTCTAATTATTACTTGAAATTCTTAAAATAATAAGAAATGCTTTTAAAGCTTAAATAAACCCCTATACTTTTTAAAATATAAGCTAAACTATACTTTAGTATATTATTATTATATATACCTTTAGTTACCTTATAAAAGCTAAGTACTAAATATATTAATTAAAGAAAGAATTAAATATTTATTAATTTTAGATTTAAACTTTTTAAAACTTTTTTAAAGCTTTAGATAATAGTAATTATATAGCTAGCTTTCTAGCTGAAATAACTATAATACTATATAGAAAATATATTATAAAGAAAAACTTTAGTAATACCCTCTCTAAAGTTCTTTTATCCTTAATTTAAATACTTTAATTTGTATCTTCTAAAATATAAAGTACTTTATAACGTTTTAGAAAGCTCCTATAAGAAACTATATTTAGTATAATATAAAACTTATACTTATTAAGAAGTATAGAAATACTAAGATCTTTATTATAATTAGTAAAGGTAAAAAGATTCAATTATATTTATATAATATTACTTTCTATATATTCTAACTACAAACTTCTTGTTTTTTAATAGTTATAAAAGTAAAACTACTACTAAGATATTAAGCTAAATAACCCCTTTTTACTATAAAAAAGTAATTGTTCTAAAATTATAACTATAAATATTCAATATAACTAATAAGTCTTTAAATCTTATATACCTTATAAGAAATTAACTATTTTAGTAATATAGTTAATATAATCTAATCTTTCTCTTAAATATTACTACTATTAGTAGTATATTATAATTACTATTTAAAAATTCCTAAAAAGCAATAAATAGTTCTAGTATTAGTAGTTAAAGTATCTTAGTAAAAAGCTTCTTATTTATTTTATTTCTACTATATAAAGTATTTATATTACTAATAACTACTTAAAGTATAATAAATACTAGCCTACTTAAGAAGTATATAAGGCTTATAATATTAATAAGATAAAATATAAGATCTATTATATAGAATATAAGAATACTTTATATATTACTCTTAAGGAATATATTACTTTTAACTTCTACCTCTATTATTAAAATTATAGTAATTATACTTCAACTCTAATATTTATAAATAAAACTACTAATTACTCTGAAGACTTTTATCTTATTAATTATATTATAGCTATTATTATGGAAGTATTTAAGAGTTTTATTATACTCCTTAAGTATTAATATAGTATTAATATTAAGGTCTTTAAGTATAATAATAAGATTCCTAGGTATAAAAGTCTGAAATACAATCTAACCTTATAAAATATATATCTCGAACTATTTACTCTATATATATAAAGCTAAAATAAAAGTGTTAAATATATTGGAGTAATTATTAAAATATATATAAGATCTATAAAGTATAAAAGTAAACTACTTTATAAATTTTAATTTAAAATCTTATATATAGTAGTATTTCTTTATAACTAAATACTAATATATCTTTTAGACTAGTAAATATTATATTAGAAACTTTATAAAACTACTTAAAACATAATACTATAAAGTTAGACTTAGCTTACTTCTATACTTATAACTATAAATACTTTATTCTTACTATAAACATAAATTCCATATCTAATTAGTTCGTATATCTTAAGAGGTATACTTTTATTAGCTTTTTAATTAACTATACTTCAATTCATTCATATTAAATATAAAACTTAATTCAAAATAAGATTATCATATCTTATAATATCTCTTTTAATAAAACCCTCTTTTTAATAGGAATTTAACTTTTCTATAAGATAATTTTAAATAATTCAATTCTAATACAGTCTCTTATTAATTATAGCAGTAAATAATTATAATAGAGCTACTTAAGGTTAATTTAAATACGTACTTAAGTCTTAGTAAAAAGTCTAATGAAGTAATTTATATTAAAATAAGAAGTAGTTATAGTAGTTTGAAGTCTTATATCTATATAGCGGCTACTTTAGAGCTTAATAGAATATTATTGAAAATTGTAAAATTTGTATTAATAATCCCTCTAGAGTTACTTATTATATTCTTCTATAATCTTATTTATATAGATAGGACTATAGGAAAAGCTGATAGCTCGCTTTCTATTATAACTATTAGTAGATATATTGCCCCCTAAAGTATAACTTTAGCTCTCCTACCCCCTTACAAACTACTATAGTTAGCTTCTAGTTAATCTAGAACTAGGCTCCTTATAGCTATAATAGCTAGTATACTTACGTTATATTAACTTTTTTAATAATAAATAACTAATAACTCCTTCTATAATAACCTTACGTCTTTATACTTTTACAGCTATTAATATATAATCCAAATATCTCGAGATATTTAATTACTACTAACTATAAGTATTCTATTTAAATATTTATTACAGCTTTAATATCTATAACCTTAATATCCCTTAGAATAAACCCTATTTACCCTTAAGAAAAGATTTTATACTATTAATATAAAAGTTCTCCACTATTAATATAAGCTAGTCTATAATTTCTATATAAGTATAATAAGACTTAACTTATGCTTATTAGTAAATAGTCTTAATATATTGAATATAGCTAATATATAAGTAATACTTATATAAATATAGAAATTTCTAATATAATTAGATAGTTGTTAAAACCCTTATAATTATATTATTATAATATTTTAAAATATCTAATAATTAGTATTATAATAGAATATTAATATTAAGATATTATCTAATTAATACCTAGTCTCTAATATTACTAGTTTAGTATAATAACTTATAA